>QWZN01000412.1:0-14800 GCA_003693225.1 Venturia aucupariae
ATTAGTAGAGGAGTAAGGGAGAGACCGGGTAATAGGGTATATATCTAGCGTTTCATCGACTATTAGGCTTCCTATCCGATTACTAGACTACGATACGGGTTAGGGGTTTAGGTACTCGAAAGTAATTAAACAACTAGTTCAAGTAATTAACGATACCCCTATAGAGTAATAAGCTTTAGTAGGGGTACGAATACCTATTAGTCTACCGTAATTCAATTCTTTACGTAGGTTAAGTAAATATACGGTATACTTCACGGCCATGCCTATTCTTAGGATGTCGCGCGAACTATACGGTACCCGTACCGACATTTAGTTAGCGAAAGTATTTGGGGCGAGTAAGGATAGATAGTACAGCTTACCTATATATCGCTTACTAAACGCCTTAAAGTATATTACTATTTATAGGAAGTATATACTACTATAGGACGGTAATCTAGCTCCGGAGTTCAAGATCTAGCGCTTAGTTAATAAGGATCCCTACAACCTGTCCTTTATAGTCGACAAGGAGGCTGGTACTAAGTCTACCGTAGCCGCTTACTTCTAAGATAATACAAGGGCACCTACTTGAAGGATCTACTATACGTTAAGCTTGGATTTGGATCGATAATTAAGTAGGTAATAAGTAACGATACTACTATTTTAGAGTAATAGGGCTTTAGCGAAGGTAGATATAAATATATATTACCGTTCAACGCGCCTTTTCTTACAACTACAATAGCTTCTCCTATACGTGAACGCGTTACTCCCCTCTCTTTAGCTATCTATTACTAGATCAATGGATATTATATATCTATTACCGCTTATGCGGACGCTTTTAGTATCTTAGAAACTACCCTCCGAAACCATATTATAAAGCCTACCGGCCGCGCTTTGGGTACTACTTATATTCGAAGACTCTTATTAGATTAAGAGATATGGCTTATATACTAGATCTTACTCGAGGACTATCGTAGTTATCCCCTACCCCCCTCCTAGGTCCGAGAGATAGCGTATAAAATCCTACAATCTCAAGGCAATAAACGGCTACTCGGAAAGAGATAGATTACCAACTTTAAGAAGCGTAACCCACGCGTCAAAACTATAATAGGTAGGATAATTGATAGTCCTAGTATTGAGGGAGCGTTACTAGAGATCCTAACCGCGTACTTTAAAGAGTTAGAATCCGTCGTGAAGCGGCTTAATATTAAGCCCTATAATATATACAACTTCGACGAGACGGGTACAGCTATTAGCGCTATAAAGACTACTCGTAGCATAGGTTCGTCTGAAGAGAAGACTACTAGATAGAAAGTACTAGGAGAGAGGGAGTAGATTACTACCGTTAAGTATATTTCTATAGATAGAAGGCTTCTCAAGCCCCTAGTTATCTTTAAGGGCGCTAGCGTACAAGTTTAGGGGTTCCTATCCGAAATCGTCCTAGATTGGCTATATACAAGCTCACCGAATAGCTGGACTTCTAATCTACTCTATATTAAGTAGCTAGAGAAAGTATTTCTACTACAAACTACTTATAAGGAGGATAAATAGAGACTCCTTATATATAATAGCTACGGCTCTTATATAAGTGTTGACTTTATATATAAGTACTAGATTAATTATATCTAGCTTTAGTTCCTACTACCGTATACGTCGCACGTTATACAACCCCTAGATCTTAGGTGCTTCGCCGTAGTAAATCTAGAATACTGTTCCATTATTTAATCCTTAGCAGCTATGGATAATACTATAAAGATTAAGAAGTCTCGCTTTATTAAAGCCTACTACAAGGCCCGGGCGAAGCTTATAAGTATTATTATCTAACAAGGCTTTAGGACTACTAGAATCTAGCTATTTAACCCGTAAAAGGTCCTAGAAAGCAGCCACGTCAAAGGATATACAATGTCCTTACTTCGGGAGCTATCTATACTACTACCAACCCCCCTGAAGCGTAAATACCACCCTATAGCTACTCCCCCAATACTAAAAGTATTATCAGACTTCGTTATATACTCGGGCCTAGGGAAGATAGTACGCCCTATATACGTCAAGTTTATTTACAAGGTATAGAAAACGTTTGAAAGGCAGCTCTTAGAATATATATAAAAAGACGAGAAGATAGCCTAGTTAGAGGCTAGATTAGCGTACTACAGTATTAATATAAAGAGGAAGAAGGTTCCTATTACTCCTAGTAGTCTCTTTATTAATATTGAGTAGAACCAAGGAGCGATAGGGGCCGAGGAGGAGGTTACTTAGAAGAAGATAAAAAGGGCTAGGACTTACGTAAAAGACCTTCTAAATCTTAAGGCTAAAAGGGTTTTAAAGGAAGTAGTAGCTAGAGGGTAAGTAGCGATAGAGAATTCATAGATTTTAGTAGATAAAATTAATAGTATAATAATTTATTAAATTGTAGTATTGCGTTTGGCTACCCCCTACTAGAACCGTGTCGCTTCGATAGGGGTATCGTCGCTTATACCAAAGTAGGTATATACATTTGGATACGGTAAGATATATAGATAAGTAGGGCGTATATAGACGTATATATTCAGATATAAGGAGTCTAAGGGGACTAATTAAAAAGGCCCAACTATTAGATAGAGTAAATATAGTCACGTGGTAGAATACTAGTAATACTATATCGCCTATATAAAGAAAGCAACAACTATATCCTACTATAGCTAGGCCTACGTCGCAAATACCGGAGTATAGTCGTTGGACTAGAGCTACGATAATATAGCTCCTTAATACGAATATTAATATCTATAATACTATATTCATATCTCTCTCTCGGTATATAGAGGAGGCGAATCTCCTTAGGAAGGGCAGTCTTAGCTCTAGGTTAAAACAATTATAATTGGAGACAATAGTAAAGATACTACGATAAGAGTTTCCAAAAGAGTTAGGTAGTAAAGTGGACAAGTATCGGACGAAGATTATAGGCTAGCTAGCAAAGAGTTATAAACGAAGCTACGTAAGGATAAATAATAGGTCTACCTCCTCTCTAGAGAGTAACAGAATATTAGGAGCGCTATCTAGATCAACGATAATAAGTATCGAAAGGATAGAGGCCAAGAATCCCGCGAATACAACGTCTATTATATTCCTCCCTCGCAAAATCCGCTAGCTAAGGTTAAGTATAGAAAGAGTTTGAGGAGATATAGTTTATATAGAGGATATTAGTTTCGATACGATATACGTACGAATCCGCGAGAAGATAGGGTTCGATAGGGAAAGGGAGAGAATTATATATAAATTTAAGAGTAAAACGGTATTAATTACGGATAACGGCAAATTGTAGGCTACTTTGGTAGAGATATTACAACGGAAGATAAAGCGGTTCTATTTCTCGATACTCCCCTTATATAGTACGGTAGTAGTTAAAGGTATAGTATACGCTCTACGGAAAACCTATATTTAGTAGGCTAATATGATTTCAAGAGATAAAGAAACGTCGCTACTCCTCCGAATTTACCCGTTCCCCTAGTCTACGTGGAGAATTACTATCCGTGGAATACAAAGCGCCTGATTGTACGCGATATATATATATAGGAGAGAAAAGGAGAGGCGAAGAGAAGTCGAGACGAAAGGTAGAGTACTATAGTACGGTAGTATAGTTACCTAATAACGGTCGTAAAGTTATACTAATTGGCGTAGCAGTATATTATCGGAGTAGGCTTGCAAACCCGATTATATATAAACTAACGAAGATAAGGACGGTAGGTAAGATCAATTCCCGATTAGGCGAATATATACATAGGGATATTCGGATTATAGTCTAATATAGCCTAGTATACAACGGTTAATATACCCGTAGCTCGATTGTAGATAGTAAGTAGTTACTCGGTCGTTTTTTATACTAAGTTATATAAACCAAGGTTATAGAAAGGCTAAAGGGGCTAGGAAAGGCTATATAATACCGGAGCCGACTATATCCAATAACGTGGTCGGTATATTTACCTAGTAGATAATAAGCTCGCCCGCCTCCTACTCTTATTTCCTCGCGTAAATATACCGGTCCCCTATATATACCGACTCGCGGCTATTCACTACTCTATATAACCTTATCGCCTGTAAGTATATATTGTAGGTTGCGAGTTATTAGGTAGGTATACGCTCAAGTTATACCGGCTTTGTACGCTAGATAGTACTATCGGCCCCTATAAAGACTAAAGGTTATATAAGTATTGGAAGTTCTAGCGACGGGGCGGAGAGGCTTGTATTAATACCGTAAGATAGGTACGTCTACGGTTATAAATACTAATACGGGCGTACGTAGAGAAGGAGGCTTAAATGGACGGATAGGATAGAAGAAGGTAAGTAGTAATAAAAACTAGTAAGAGTAGCTAATCAAACGTTTAGAATAGTACGAGACCGAATACTACCGGAATAACGAATACTAGGACAAGCTCTACCTTTACGAGGACGCTGACTTCTTCGTTAAAACGGGAACGACCGGGCGAAGGAGCGGGTAGGAATATAACGACGAATAAGCTAGCGGAAGGATTAAAATACTCTAGAGACGAGAGCGTCTAATTCTCGAAGAAAAGACTAAGACCCGTTGGTCAATTAAGACCCGTTGGTTAATCAAGACCCGTTGGTTAATTAAGACCTATTAGTTAATTAAGTCCCGTTAGTCTATTAAGACCTATTAGTCAACTATACTTAATATAAGGTAAGTAAGCGCTAACGAGTCGAAAGATACGGTGACTTAGCGATATAATCGACTAACCGGAAGATGATTTAGGGGATAATATAAATTAGTAAGTATTACCCAATTTATCTTTCGATACTTAATTCGCATCGAGGGGAGTTTCTAAAATAAAGCAAGCGAGGGCAGGTATATAGGTACTAGGCGAGTTAGTACTTTTACCCCTAATACTAAGTATCCTAATTACAAGTACATGTACAGGCTAAGATAATACTATTAACTCTTAGCGTAAGAATTAAGGCATGAACCTATAGAGAATAAGCGACAACTTTACCGACTACGCGAGAAAAGCTTAGTTAATAGCGTGGAACGATAGATACGATAGATCTATCCCGGTGGCGGAACGAGCCCCTAATATAGTACCGTCTATTATTTCCGACGACGGTCTATAATACGTAAGTAATGGTATTGTCTCGAACGAGATAGGTAGGTTAACTAGTCTAGTTATACTCGGATCTCTCATCGTAGAAGTCGGGTTTTAAAAAGATAGTATACGTTGTAGTAAGGTTATACTACGGCTATAACGCTATAGGTATATTAAGCGAGGCCTAGTATACGATACTAATAAGCGACTAGGATTTCCTTTACGCTTACCCAAAAGGTAGGAACGAACGCGGTTACCAATAGGTCTACGAAGGCATTACTAAACTAATTTTTAACGCTTTCTTTTTTAGGAGAGGGAGTAGTAAAATCGGGAAGATTATAGTAACGAAGGTTACGTTCGAGTTAACTATACCCGGCGAGATAATATATATAGTAGCGGCTGCAATTATATAAGCGCTTAAGGTCGCGACGATAGCGAGTACTAGAGAGTCGACTCGATGGGATAGAAGTACCGGCTATAGTAATATACCGCGCAAATCCTTTACCGGTAAAGCCAAGCTAAGATAGTTTTCTAGATAACTACTAAAGCCTATAGTACAGCTATTATAATAACGCTAATATTATATAGCGCGATATTTAGCGGGTCTACTAGATAAAGATACGTAGGTAGGAAGAAGCCTTAGAGGGCGCTAGGCTTATTCGTATAAGTAAACCGCAAATTCGAGACTATAATATATCGTTGTAGATACTAAGGGCGATAGGGATATTAGAAGAAAATATTATATTAGCGATAGAGGATAAGGACTCGCAATATAAAGGGGAAGAAGATAAGGAGCTAGATAATATTACGGTCGTAGATAATAATTCGATTAGAGGCGGGTAGATAAGGAAGGAAGAAGAAGATAATAATATTAGAATAGTAGTATAAGAAGAGGATACGCTCTAGGCAAGGGAGAGTTTAAGGGGGGGAGATAAGGGTAAGCGGATTAATATTAGTAGTAAAAGATCATTATCGCCGCTATTATCGAATATCGATAGGGTAGATACGGTAGACGACGGTATTTAACTATATATAGATACGAACGACAGCATTCATCTATATATAGATACTAACGATAGTATTCAAGATACTAACGACGGTATTTATCTATATATAGATACTAACGACTACATTCGCTAATATACGGATGCGGACAACGGCGAGGATAGTAGAGGCGCGTCTATAGTAAGTTTCGGATATAATAACTAGGATAATTTACTAACCGTTTAAAAAGAACACCGGTCCTATTCTCGAAAGGAGCGGAGGGCCGCTAGAATTTTCTTACAAGGAAGACGTTATATAGAATAGAAGAGGGAAAAAGGTAAGTAAATATAGAAGATAGTTAGAGGACTAGTACTAATATTACCTAAGGTCGAAATATTAGTAATAGACGTTTTCAACGAGACGAGGGTAGTTAAGGTAAAGGTAGGGATATCCTTTCGATAGACCTAGTAGGAACTATTTAGTACTTTCTAGGGCTCGGCAATAGCCCTAGTTAATATAACGGAGCGGGGGTTGTTCGTAAATATAGACGGCCTAATAACTGATCTAACTCCCGCGACGTATATAATAGGGGAGAGGAGGATAAAGGAATTCTAGAAAAGAGTAATAAAGGAATACAAGCCGGGGAATAGGAAGAAAATTTCTTCTTAGAGTATAAATATCAACGGTTCGGGAAATTAGGACACGATATTTAGGAATTAGATTACTATTAGCTATAGGTACCTAGGGTCGACTAAAGATCTCGAGGTAGCGAGGCGAGCGGAGGAAGAAGAGGAGTAGTAGTAGTTTAGTTATAGTATAAATAGCGATATTACTACTTGATTTAATACTATTAGATTACGCTGGGCTATATTAGAATAAAGTAAATATATAAAATAGTCGAGTCGGGATACTCTACTTATACGGGAAAGCTGATCCGATTTATCAGTTTATAATTAATCTACGTATCTAATTACGTCAGTATAGGCAACGAAAGTATATATAACGTTTAGCGCTTATAGTCGGTAATAATAACCGGGTACTTAAGTTCTAAGAGTTTGGTACAAATCAAGTAGATCGTTGGCTGTAAGTAGCGGGTATAATATACGCGGAATTCTTGATAACGTGGATTACGAATAATCGGATATAGCGCGTAGAGAAGAAAGTTATTATAGTTCCGTACCTTCGAAGAGGCGGCGCGAAACATAAGTAAACGATAAGGTCGGAGGGTCGAAAGGAACGTGTAGGGGATCTAGTCGAAGAGGACTAGGGGATTTATATAAAAATAGATAATAGTCCGGTTTGTATAGACTAAACAGTTTCTAACAGAACGCGAGGACTCGACGGTTTATATAAAAACAGTAGCTAGGAGTAACTATATAGGCGATAGATACTAACTAGATCGTCGGACGACTAATTAACTAGATAGTCTATAGTACAACGTGCAGGAAGAAACTATATTCTAGTAGACTAGATAGGAGTACTATAGAACTAGTAGTTCTAGTAGTTTTGCTAGGATTAGATAGCCTAAGCACGATACACTTTTCCCGACGTTCTAATCTAGGTCCTCTAGTAGAGGAGAAGAGAGTAGCTGATTATACTATATATAATAGTACTAATAAGAATAAGGATAAGGATAGAGATATTAATAAGGATAATTAGGGCCGCTAATAGTATAGGCCCGACCCGTACGGGTCGTTCTCAGGTTGGTCTGGATTGGGTTTTAGGGTTAGGTTTAAAAGCTATAACCTAAACCAAACCCAAACTGTTATTATATAAACCCAAACCATAGTATACGGTTTAGTATCTACTATCGTACCGTTTATAACCCGTATATAAACCGTTCGCAACCCGTATATAATATATGGCTACGTATAATATAGTAGGCTAATAATAAGGATTTAAGATACTCTCTAGTAGTCTTCTAGTAGTTACAATTGATATAATTACTAAATTTAGAGAATATTAAGGAGTAATTATATAGTCAAACTAGTTTGCGCTTCTACTTTAAACTAAAATAAGACTAGAACTTAAATACCCTCTCTATCCAAAAAGCCCTTATCCTCTTTATTCTTAATAATGAAATTTTCTTTATTATTACTATCTCTATCTTTCTTATTAACCTCTATATTATCCTACTCTTCTCCTTTAATATCTACTAGATTGATAGGGATACTACTTACTAATACCTAAGCGTCGTTATTACCTAGTATTTCTATTTTATCAAACAGAATATTATTAAGATCTGTTTTCTACTTGTCTCGTAGTACTATTGTTAAGTTTTCGTTTTTAGAATCGACGATCCTCCTATATCTCTCTTGTACCAAATGTTTATTTCTAAATATTAGGGCATAGGCATTAGTTGCTAGAGATTTATTAGGTAAATCTCTCCTTATTTTTTACTTAGTAGTTAGATATGCCTTTAGGCTAACTTGAATTAACTAAAGAATTATAGAGGAGAAATTAAGGCTCGTTAGTTAACTAGGCAATCTAGCTCCTATATAATATATTAGAGATTACTAGGAGACTACTAGGTTGCGTAAGTTAAAGGAGGAGTAAGAGTGAGAAATAAACAAAAGAACCAACCTCTATCTCCTACTTGTTAAGGTATTTGTAGATTTTGTCTAGCCAATTATACTTTGCTAGGCGTACGGTCAACTTTTGTTTAAGATATCTACTATTATTCTACTAGCCTTTCCTTATATTATTGAAGAGTATTTAGTAGTAGTTAGTATAGCGAATTACTACCGCGATTGTAAAACTACGCTAATACTCCTTCTTATTATACTGAGAACCTTTATCCTTAGAACCTTTATCCTTAGAATCTTTATCCTTAGAACCTTTATCCTTAGAACCTTTATCCTTAGAACCTTTATCCTTAGAACTCCAAGAGTTATATTCCTCTTCAAATCTATCTATCTTAGTATTAGATTGTGGAAGAACTTTCTTATTAAAGTTGCCTAGTATAGCAAAGTTAAATATTTCGTTTATTAGGCGCGTGAGTAGGGAAGAATATATACTATTACTTATTCTAAACGCAATTAGCTTATACAACTACTAGGATATTACTAGGAACTTACCGCTTTTTAATTACTTCCTAAATAGTATCTTTAATTTAAGGAACTTGAATATCTTTTAGGAGGAAATTAAAGCTACTTAATTACGTAATTTTTTTACGCGCTATATATTCTACTTCTTTTTATATATACTTACTCTTTATCTTCTTTGAATTCAAGCTAGAAAGCTTTGCGCGACAATTTAGCTCTTTAACTATATAAGGATTTTACGACTTTAGTTTATCTAATTTTAGTAGCGCTAAAGTAAATATAGGGGTGCGTAGGGGATACTAGTAGTTTACTAGTAGTCTAGGATTGAACGTAGAATTGAAGTACGCGGGTAAACAATATAAATATATAATTAGTAGAAAAAGTAAGTGATTTATATAGGGTTTATCGGTCTAGGAAGTCAAAGGCAAAATCTATACTAATATTAGATAAATTTTCACGCTAGTACTACTAGCGTCCAAGCTTTCCCCGCCCGCCCTGCTTACCCTACGCCATCCTTACTTTATTACCTATACTAGTTATAAAATTTATTAAGAACTACTAATTAATCAATTAATTCTTATATAAACTACGTTAATAGCGTCGCGAGCAAGCTTTTATACTACTAGTAGACTAGTAGTATTGCTAACTATATAATATCGTAAACTAGGACTATATATAAGGCCGAAATAGTAATAACCTAGACCGCTAAAGACTTGGTACCTAAAATCCTATATAAATCCTCTAATCAATATTAATCTTTGGCTAACGGTCTAGAAACTATAGTACTATCTATAGTTTTACCAATAATACTACCAATAATTCTAGATCTTAAAGTACTAGAAGTACTAGAAATAAATCTTAGACGAGTAGAAAATCTTTAATCTGAAAATAAAGAAGTTCTAATTCTAGATCCTATGGAACTAGAAGTACTAGAAATAAATCCTAGACTAGTAGAAAATCTTCAATTTGAAAATGAAGAACTTCTAGGTCTAAATAAAAGTTATAACGTTAAAGAAGATCTATATAGGATCCTAGTAGAAGAGGAGATAGGAGAGATACGTTAAAATTTAGCTAGTCTAGGACGTTAGAATTTCTATATATTTTAAGACGCGGATAGAGTTATAAGAAAAAGCTAGGATTAGATTCTATATAGAGCGGACGATTCTAGTAAAAGCCGAGGAAGAAGAGGATAGAGAAGAATTTAGCTAAACTATCTCGTAGTTATAGTAGCCTATCTCGTAGTCGTAGCGGATTAGGAAGTAGACCCTCTATTTTTAGTAGATTACTAGAATTATCTCCGCCTTATATTAATAGCGTCGCGAGTAAGCTCTTATACTACTAGTAGACTACTAGTATTACTAACTATATAATATAGCAAACTATAATAATTTGGCCGTAGGTAATAATAATTCATCTCCGGCTAATAATAATAATTTGTCTTAGGCTAAAGTTTTGCCTCTAGCCAAATTAACTTAGTATAAAACAACTAGGGATAAGAGTATTTCAAAACATAAAATAAATAGTAATTTAATTTTGTATTGAGTACTAGCAATTACGCGAGTACTAAGAATTATACGAAAATTAAAAGTACTACTCAAGTTACCTAGAAAGTTACTAACCTAGGTTAAGGGTAGGAAGATCTTAAAGACTACGAGGATAAAAGCTAAAAACGTAGTAAATAGCGCAACGAGGAAGCTATATCGCTATAAGCTAGGAGGTATATTTAACTTTACTTACGTATTTTATTCACGTATTCCTAGTAGTTGCCTAGTAGTCTAATATATATATAGTCCAAGCTCTACGTAAGATCTATTCCTACTAGAAATCTACTAATCTCCTTCTATATAAAATAGTAGTCTATAGACTTATTCGCAAGGTTTGTAGTAATCTAGAGAAAGATCTTAGATTCGAGAGGCTTATACTTAAAGCTATCTATACAGCAGCTCAATACTATCTTATTAGCTTATTTAAAGGTAATTAATATATTCTTCCAACTCTTTATAGTAGCTTACTAGTAATGGATACTAATCTATATATAATTTACGTAAAACGTGTTACTATCCAGCAAAAGGATATCTAGTTAGTAAGGAGGATTCGAGGCGATGAATAATTAACTATAAATAGAAGTTAATAGTAGGAGTTCTAAATAAAATGAAAGTTAATAGTTTGAGTTCTAGATAAAATTATATTAAAAGCTCTTATCTCCTATTAGTAGATATCTATTATAGTTATATTGTATAAAATCAATATATCCTATACTAATATTCCCTTTTAGCGACTAGGAGACTACGAGAAGACTACTAGTAATCTTATTAAATATAAATATAGAAATCTATATCTCTGAACGTATATGTATTAACTATTTATTCCCTATTTTTTATTTATTCCCTTTATCTAAGCTTGTTATCATTATTGCTATTTCTTATTGTTCCTTACCCTTAGCAATTCCCTAGTATCTTCGAATACCGCTACAATGTCTCTATCTATTCCTAAGCCTTACTTACCTTATAGTTACGGTTTATAGTTATATCTACTATCTCTATCTTTGCTTTTTAAACCTCTAGAATAGCCTCCTCAATTAGCGCTTTGTCTAGGTTGTTAGTAGACTACTTGTTGAACAATAGCAAACTTATTACTAATACCTTTATCTTTATATAAGGACCGGACCATATGCTTCGTCTAGGTTATTAGCGGACTACTTGTTAAACGATGGTAAACTTATTACCAATGCCTTTGTCTTTGTATAAGGACCGTAGTAGTAGCTAAGCTATTTAGCAAGCTTGGTATTTACCCTAACTCGAGCCTTTACCTACTCCTACTCTATAAATTCTAAGGCCTTGAGCTCGAACTAGGTATTTCATACCTATTTCTAGTATCTTAGGCAATTAAGGTAATTATCCTTACTAACGACTTACGTGATATTCTCTATATAAGCTAGGAAGTAGTAATAATAGAAGATACTATTATAGTTTATAAGATAGCCTATAGTATTCGTGATCGAACGGACCTTATAATCTTTATCTTTGTTACTAATATTAGGCTCAATCTTCCTCTAGTATATACTATACTCGTTAGCTTTAGAGTTACGAAGAAGTTTAAGTATCTCAAATACTTATTATTATAATATAGCTAGCTTACCTACGTCGTTAGTAAGGTTAATTGCGTTATTAGAGCTTATCCCTATTATTAATTTCCGGTCTATATCTAAGAGTATCTCCTTACTATATACGTAAAGAAGGCGAAGCCTTAGAATAGTTTTAAGGATACTAGCTATCTACTTTACGCGAAGTCTAGTACTAGTAGCGCTAATAGCTTTGATTTTGGCTTACAAATTAGCTAAGAAGAACTAATAGGTAAGATCTTCTTCTTTTATATTATCGAGTCGAACAATCTTATTACTACGCTCTAGTAGGGTAATATAATTCTTTTAACAATAATAGTTACTAGGAGACTACTAGATAACTACTAGTAATCTTATTCTATAATCAAATTGATAATAATAATAACTTTCTATATCTACTATAGTTTTATTATATTAATAATATATTATTAATTATTTTAGTTAAATCTATATATAAGTTTATACTTCTGTTTAAATATTTAATAAATTTATTTAATTTAAAATAAAATCAATATAGAGTATCTATTTAGTAATAGAATCATCCTAAACTATATTAATATATCAATCAAGTATATATAAAACGATCTATTACACTAGAGATAATATATTTTAATACTATTTACTTATTATTATATTATTCCTCTCTTTTCTCTATATATAAAGATCCTTATCCCTATTAACAAACTTAGTCTAGTATATCTACCTCTATATATATGAAAACGTATATAGCCGGTTTACTTAGAGAATATAATCCCTTTACTACCTATAGACCTCTTGACCTATATACGCAAAAGACTTAACTATTACTCTTACTTAAGATAGCTTTCTTATTCTCCTCTACTATTATTCCTCTAGCCTCCAATTAACTATTAATTATAGGTAAAGACCGAAATATTTACTAATAGACTTGATCTTATATTAAATAATTCATGACCTAGTAGTCTTCTATAACCTAGTACCGGCAAGAAATACGTAAGGAGAAACTAGATATTCTCCGCTTTAAGACTAAAGGAAAGGTTGTAAATTGGTAGTACTTCAAACAAGGTACTCTTTGTAGATTAGGTTATCCAAGAATTATCTATTAAAGATACGGTACCAATCTTAAATATACTTAGAGAGACAGAACCTCTATAATAAGTACCTATATAATAACGGATAGTTATAAAGCAGCCGCGTCGTAAAAGGGTTTAGTATAGCTGATAGTATAAGAAGGCTTTAGAGCAGGGGTAAGACTACTAGGACACTACTAGGAAACTCTAAGGCCTTGCTAATAGATACTTTAGAAAAAACGAGAGAGAGAAGAACGCGCTTTTAGTAGTAATCTCCTACTCTATCCCGCCAACTTTGATAAATAACTTATTCCAATAATCATTTTAAATAAATAGTCTTTGACTATTATTAATAATTTAGACTTCTTACGCCTTTTATACTACTTAGGTAAAGAGTTTAAACTTCTCTTATCCTCTACTATTACTACTAGGGTCCTTAACTTACGTATTACGTTAGAGAAGTCTATCTGTAAGCGCCTCCCTCTAGTACCTTAGAAAGTCTCTATTATCCTTGATAGATAGTCTATACCGCGGCAAGATAGATACCTTGTAATTGAATCCTACTAGGTATATAATTAGGAAATATAGGAAGTATTAATTAGATTTAAGCTCTATCAAGGCGTATTTACTAGCGCTAACCTTACAAAGATTGTCGTTTTATGACTAAACCACTTTAGTATCTTTAAGAGGGTTATAGCCTTTACTATAGATAACGCGTCGAATAATAAAACAATAGTATAGTCTATTAACCTATATATCAAGAGACTATACAAATAGACTAGTATTGATAACAAGATTACGCTATACCCCTACCTTTCTTATATTATATAACTTAGTTATAATAGTCCTCTTACTAATATTAAGATTTAACTAAAGAAGGAGGAGTTGATTAAGAACTAGAAGGAAGATAAGAAGAAGGTAGCTATAGCCTTAGTAAGGGAAGAGATCCTAGCTAATACTAAGTAAGGTATAAGTCTATTCTAGTAGTCCCCTAGTAATCTTGCGCACGGCTATTACTACTTTCCAACCCCTAGCTACTATATACTATTACTAAGGCGCGTTAGATTACAATCTTTATTAACTTAAGCGAGGTACAATAGCGTACGTTTTAGGCTATCTAATTAACTTAGTACTAAGGGCCTTATCCTACCCTAGAGTCTATATAGACTCTTTACGCAATTTAAGATATCAAGACAAGATAGGATTCTACCTTCTAAATACTCGTAAGGCTTATAACGCTAAGACAGCTAAGCGGAATATATACGAAGTAGGATTATACGTATCTTTCCCTTAGCAAGGATAAATAGAGCTAAGTTAGATACCTTATTACTATTCTCCGTTCTTTTACTATATTTATATAGTATATTAGTATAACTCGTGCTCTAACCCTCTACCTCGTCTTCGATCTCTATAATTGCCTCTTAATATACCTTGAAACCGTAGAGGAGATACTTTGTAATAAGTAGTATAACTAGAAAAGAGAGATTAATAAGGTATATAGTAAAGTAAGGGATAAGCTTAAGGTCTACTATAGTATAACTAGTAATATATAGG
>QWZN01000413.1:0-14755 GCA_003693225.1 Venturia aucupariae
TAAATAATAGCGTACTTGAACCTACTTTGGGATACTACCTTCTATACCTATAGGGCTTAGCTAAGATAGAAAGATTTACTTAAGTTAGTTACTTAACTTTATAGTCTTATTTCTACCTTTTATCTAAGGGTATAATTACCGACTATAGCTTAATTGTTTAAGTCGTAGTTATATTATATATAATAGTTATATACGTATTAGTTAGTATCGATACAACTAGTAGTTATTAGGATATTAGGTATAATATCCCAATCCTATACTAGACGGCCTACTATACTCTAACTCTAGCAACTTAATACTTTAAAAGTATAGTAGGGGCTGTTCCTATTATTTTGTAAAATATTAGTTATAATATTACTATACGCTAACCGACTATAGAATTGATTTTAAAATAATACTATAATAATATCTAATTTCTCGGCTAATGTCAACAAACCTTACTAGCTAGAATTACTACTAGAGCTGGGTATATCAACCGAATAGCTCCGCAGGGATAGGTTACGCTATTCGGTCTACTAATATATAGGCGATACTAGTGGACGCAGCTAAGCTCTATGCCTACTACCGTACTATAGAGGTTATAGATCCTATAATTAATTCTCTCCTTACCTACTACGTTAAAGGTATTGGCCCAATCGTTGAACCTAAACTACTAATCTATCGAACTAAGCGCGAAGCTATCTAGCTTATTTTCGGTTATCTATTCCACGTCGAATATAGCGTACAAAAACGAAAAGTAGAACGGATCCGCGCGTATGGCCAAGTACAGTACCGGGATCGTAATTATATACTAAGGACGTTGCTGAAGGAGTTAGAAGTAAGGAAGTCGGCTACTAGGGTAATAGACGATAATATTATAGACGATAAAGACTACCTATCTAACGATAATAAAGTTGATAAGCTATAGAAGCTCTACCTCTAGAATCGTATACGTCCGGAGGAACAGAGGGACGCGGAAGAGAAGTATCGTATCGCTAGGACGAAGTAGCGACGATAGCTAAAGAAAGATTCTAAAGTAGTTATAGACCGCTATATACGAGATAGGTTTTATCTTAGTATTATCCTCGTGTAGACGGCTCTTATATAAGATACTCTATACCTTTACTAGAAGGCTGGCGGAGGCAAAGAAGATAGCTACTTAGTAAAATATTAGCTAGAGAATCGTAGGTATAGGATACTCTTCTACTCTTAGGCCTATATTATCCTCCTAAACGAAACGACCTACTTATTCGAGGGTACTAGCGCGATTAGAGATATAAGTAATAATATTGAGTTATATCAGGTTAGTAATACTAGCTTTGTCTCCTAAAGCGTCTTTATAATTACCGAGAAGGACCGTCTCTTATTCAAAATAGCGATACGAAGGATAAGGCTAGAAATAGCGCTCGCCTTAGCGTCGATCGAGACTATTTATCCAAGTATACTAACGATGACGATAGGAAGTTCTATAGGTCTACGAGAGGCTAAAAGGAAGTTAAGGTATAGGCGAGCTAAAATCAAGAAGTATCTAGATATTAAGTATAAGACTAGGGACTAGCCAAAGTTTACTAATATTATTAAGTACCGAGGGCGGTCTAGGAATTAATACCTAAATTGGGTTATAGCTAGGTGCATTAGCATGTCTCTATAAAAGATTGCGAAACGTAGTATAGAGTTCTAGGAGGCGAGGGGTAGTAACTATAACTATAGGAGAAGTACTACTAAGGAAATAATACTAGTAGATATTAAATAGTAAACGATATATATATTTCGACCGACTTAGATATTATAGCTTACCTACTCGAGTCGTAGGACTTATTAATAACGCTAGGCAAAGTCGCTTAGGAACCGATATACTTAGCTTAGGTAACTTTTACGCGCCCCTCGAATACGTCGTATTCGTTACCTAAGCTATTATCTTATAGCCGTCTACCTACCCTCTTCCGTCGTTCTATATATAGTTCGAAAATACTCCTCTCGCCTTGCACGTATCGAACGTAGAATTAAATAATAATATATCCCCTTCCGAACGACCCTCTTCTATTAAACGACGGTACTATCTACGTAGGGCTTTGCCTAGTAGATCTTGAAGATAAATATACCGTACCTTTCGTAGTAATTCTAATTATAGTATACGCGCCTCTAGGGCAAGGTTAATATACGGATAGTCAATTTTTCGGTTTACTATAGGCAATCCCTTTCGCGCGGTAGTAATTATACTATACGCTATAATACTTTAGTTGCCTCTACCTAGATTAGTTGCGTAGCCTCTATCTAACTTAGTAACTTCAGTAGCGCTCTCTGCCTACGACCGAAGTTGAAAGTCTAGGACTATTTTCTTAAAGTTATCGCAACCTAGATTTGGACCGCGGTATACTCTATATAGCGAATTGATTTTAGGCTATTTAATTCTTAGCGGAGTTATCTTACTATCTTCGACCTACCCGTCCGATACCTTATATCTTGCTTTAAAAGTCCTCTAGATTTCCGCTAGCGTTACCGTAGGTCGAGGGTCTATACTAATATTCTCTATACCTTCGTAGTAAAGTACCTATTCTATTGGCCGTTGCCGCTTCAAGAGGACTATAAGACGGAATATATATATTATAAGTAAAGTAGTCGGCTCCCGATTTAAAAAGCTTATACCCTCCTAGTAAATATCCAGCTTGATCTGTATAACTATATAAGGGAGAAGAGTAGGCGAGTTCGAGTAGTACTTTTTATCGATTCGCTAGCTAGTTTCTAGTAGCGCTAGCTGCCGGGTTTTTACTAACGATAGCGACTACGCCTCCAACTCCTTCTCCTCGTTTCTAGAAAAGAACTACTATACTATATCGACTAGATCCTTACTAAGACCGCGACTAGTACGGCGCTTAAGGTCCTTCGCTAGCGTAGTAAGGAACTAGGCTATAGTAAGAATATCTATAGGGGGATAATTACTATTAGCTGATATAGTTTATATAGGTAAATTATTAACCTTCTCCTCCGCTCCCTAGGTTACTTCCTTCCGGTATTCTGGCGTCTATATTTTAAGTATATATATAAGGTCGGCCGCGAAATAATTCCCTTCGAGGACCCGATACTTATCTACTTTTTATCCCTTACGCCGAAACTCTACTAACTATAAGTCTTTGAGACTTCGTAACGATTCTACGAAATAGGAAGCCTAATTTATAGTTTCTTTAAAGGAGCGCTATACTAATCGTATCGCGTTACCTCTTAGATCTAAGTATTGCATCCTAGTAAGTCTACCGAGTAGATAGGCGCCGAAAACACGTAAGGGTATTAAACCGTAGTAAAGACCGGAAAAAATAATATTCGTTAACTCGTCGACGCCGTAGTCTCTAGCGCTTGTCTTATAGCGGTTTCTATTATATATTGCCTAGTTAATAAGCTTCGAAAGTTGTAGCTAGACTAGGATTTCGGATAAGTATCCGTAATACTCCTAGATATCCTTAGTCGCTAGCCTCTCTATAAAGAAGAATCTAATTCTTTAGTCAAACTCTATATTAATTGCGTTTAGGAATTCTTATATACCTAGACGGGATTCCTAACCCGAGCTCTCTCCTCCGATCCTCTAGTAGATATACCGAGTATATTTATATAAGATTAAACGACCTACTCTCCCGCTGAGCTTTAACCGTAGGTATACCGTTAATATCCTTAGCCTCGGGTAGAGGATTAGGTATTATAATAGCTAGAAAGTTAACTATTAACTAGTACGAGTCCGAGGAATTAATAGTTCTAGGGATACTTACTACCGCCTATTCTTCTACGTTCCGTATTATTACTATAGTCCAATTTATTAAGACGATTGTATCTTTTATATCCAATTCGCCTCGTAGAGCATTCTCCTATACTAGGACTTAGTCCTCTAATAGTCGTAATAGTAACTAGAACGTGTAGAAGCTATAGAAAAGTTGCTCTACCGTATAGTTACTATAAATACCCTCTCTTTCTATATTAACGCCGGAGTATATCTTATCTATTACCTCTATTATATCTCGCAACTCGGATTCTAGCTCTTTATTACTACTGTAACTATTACGATCATCTAGTGTTGTATTAGTATTAGTAATCTTTAGGAGCGTTCTAAATAACAATATTCGTAAACTATTTACTATAAGGTTCTTGAGTAGAAGATACAGCTTAGTATATAAGAATCGGATAAATACTATATAGGCCCGGTTCACGTTATAGTCTCCGCGTCTATTTCCCGTAAACCAATCGTGATATACTTTCCGAGCCCGGATAACTGACTATACCGCGGCCGGGACCGAGCTTAGTACGTAATAGTTGTATTGAACTATAATATCTATATACTCTACTATATCTCGCGTTAATATCGGGTATAGATGGGTTTTATTTCAAGGATACTTAGGGTTAGAGTATAGTCGTTAATACTAGCTATACAATCTTACCGTAGTCTAGACGTATATTATCGGATACTTCAATTCTGACTTGTACGTTTATACAACCGGAGCTACGTCTATAGTAAGGTTGAATTATACGGCTAGGGTTATATAAGGCTATATTTAGTAAAGAGCTATAAATAATAGGAAATAGGGGCGGTTATTTAGGGTTTTATAGAATTCGGTAAAGGTTAATAATATAGTTTGAATCCCTAGTTTGCGGTATTCGATAGTTCTAGGCTATAATTATATCGTATAATATTTACAATCTTTTATATACTAAAAAAGGGGAGTAGTCCCCTAAACTTTGGGTCTTAGACTCCCGCCCTATTTTACGCTCTTTTACTTTATCAATCTTATATATACTATAAAAGAGTACCTATATAATAATATCTATAGTACGATCGCTAGACTGCTCGACACGCTCGATATTTACGACACTATATAGTATATTTGTATCGTAAATGATTTACAATCTTTTATATTTATAAAAATAAGATTTCAAGTTATTCTCTAGAATTTGGGGAGGCTGCCGAGGTCGGGTTTAATTATCGTCCTCGCTAGACCCGCTACCTAACTCCTCGCTTGACGCGCTCTCTAAGTTACTACTAGAACTACTACTTTCCTCTTCGCTTAATTCCCCTCTATTAGAGCTTCCTGAATCTACTATCTATATATCTCTATTAGGAACAATACCTTTGCTATAACTATATTGATCTATTAAAGGGCTTTAGGGATATTTCTTTAGTAAGAATAGGCTATAGTCGGATTCGAGTTCGGAATTACTTAATATACTATCTAAGCTGCTTAAAGATTCAATTTCTATTACAACCTACTATTTAGAATTCTTCGTATTTTTCGTTCGATACGTTGGCTTGGTTAACTAGCTACCTAGACGAGATTTTATCGGAGAGCTTAATATAGGTAGGATAGGCGAAGTCGTTGTCTTGGCGGATAGTTTTACTCCCGCCTAATCGGTCCTTAATATCAAAGGATAAAAGCGGATATATAGGTCTTGAACTCCTTCTCCCGTAGTACTATTGTTACTAGGTACGATAGTAGGAGCCTTTAGAAGCTTAGTATATTTAGATAGTAGTTAGTCGCTAGGTCCGGTATAAGGCGTACTACTCTCGGTATCTACGTAGGTTAGTCGGTACAACTTATAGAAAGAGACGCTAGACAAACCTAGCCTTAGTCCCTCGGGAATACTCTCCAAATCCAACGCTATCTAGTTATTTGCCGCTAGGGTAGTTAGATATAGAAGTAGAAAATAATAGGAAATATATACTATTCTTAAGAACGCCGAGATACGTGAGCTCTCCCTTACCTATTTCGGGTAATTTATTAAGTAGGTCGATGTACTAAGAATATATTTTAGTTTATAGTTTATAAATAGGGACCGAAAGTATACTTCTCTAAGTTCTTTATCTCCTAGGCTCTCTACTATCTTCCCTACTATTATCTTTTACTTATTGTTGGTCGTATGTCCTATATATAACTTATAACTAGATTAAGGATTTTTATTCTAGATAAAGAAACGTAGATAAGGGCGAACTTCGACTATAGGTATAGAGTAAGGTAGGAGACCCGCTTTCTTATTATTAACGTGATTGCTTAAGGTACTATAGGCTCTCGACTTTGCCCTCTCTAGGACTTCGAATCTAAAAGTTACTACCTATAGAGTAGTTGAATCTAGGTAGAAATAGCTAATTCCTTACCTAGCGTATGTTTGGGAGTTCTTGGAAGATATTCTAGGCACTCGCTTATAGTAAAGATATTTTCAAGTCTATAAGACGTTATAAAACTTTGATAACTAATTTAAGGTCTATACTCGAGCTAGTACCCTTCGTACCGGAACTCTACCAAATCTTCCAAGGTTTAACAATATATACTACGATTAATTCTACTCTTTTCGTCGGTAGGTACTCTCAAGATTGGTATAGTTTATTTAGAAAATATCTACAATCCCTTATTTTTTATAAACATATACGTTTTGTTTACTCCCGAGTACGAAATATAAATATTGACTTATCTTTAATAGGACGAATTATAGGAATAGTATAGAATACCCTAAGTATAAGAAGGAACTATCTAAAGCCTTACTATATTACTACGTATACAAAACCGACCATTTCCTTTATAACGACTGCGACGTAGGCTTTGTGAACTAGTAAGCCGGTATTTATAGGGATTACGATAGTATCAAATGGCTATAGATAGAAGAGGAACGCCGAAAGGTTGGATTGGCTAAATCTCGTACCGGAACTAGTAAAGGTCAAGACGACTCACGAGCCAGTCGGTCCCGCTACGCCTCTAATACGGAAGATAATAGTATTAACCAACCCGATAGCGCTAGTACTATAGCGGCTACAGCTCCTCTAGTATCTCTACCTACCTATAAGCCCTACCTTGCTTCCTAAGCTAGCTAATACCCAAATTTCAATCTATCGGCTTCTTTAGTTCAAATATTAAAACGCGTAGGTGTCGGTCTTTGGACACCGGAAGGAGAGGCGCGAAAAGTATTCAAAGCTATATAAAATTATAAAGCTAATATAATCTACTAGTCTTCTAGTAATAATCTAATATTTGCTGAATTTGGCCAAGATCGATAGATACAACCGGGACTTGTCGACGATCCTAGATTATTTTAGGACGAGGGTATAGATTTTAGTAAACTGCGGGCAACTTGTCTCTATCAAGTAGTATCTTCGGATACTAGAGAGGATAGTAGAAATCGAGAGGTATATCAACCTTTAGATTATCCCTACGACCCTTACTAATTACTCTTATAGTAGAAACTGCTCTAGGATAATAGCAATATCCTTCTAGATCTAAAAGACCGAATCCTCGGTTTCGTAAGCGTACTCACGTCTAGTAAACCAAGCTCGGCGTGTATAATTAATATTCTAGTACTATTTCTTAATAATTTTAAGAGATCTCCAACGGAGTAGTTAGGTAGTATATTAAGTAAGACTAAGAATATTATAGACTTTTTTTACGAGTCGGTAGTTATAATAGGACCTATTAGTAAGTAACTACTCCCGCCTAGATATAGTTCTCTAATTTGTAACAGGTAGCCACGGAGAGGTATCTAAATTAACGGAGGGGTTTCGAGTCTATTTCTTCTATTATCTTAGACCTCGGGAACTGGAAATACTCGAGAACGAAGATTCTCCCGCCGAACTACTATCTAAAGTTAGGCCGTGGTTGGCTCTCGATTATCCTAAAGGATCCCTTATATATATACCCCCTTACTACTTATATCTAGTCCTCTGCGGTTAGTAAGGTAGCGCTATATACCGAGGCTACTAGCTTCTATAGTATTTCCCCGCGCGCCTTCGATGTCTGCCACCTCTAATAAAAACGATATAAGTAAAGGAGTTAACGGATATTCTTATAACGGACTTACGGTTATTAAATACTTGCTCCGCTAAAGTGAAATAGGATACGATAGTAGAGTAGAGTAATAACAAAGAGCTATTAGAGAGAGAGTTATTCCGTCTAGGTATAGGTTTATAGTATAAGGTAATAGCCGAACTTAAGTATATCCTACTAGGTACTCGGGGGGGGGGGACGCTGATAATTAGAGTTTAATAGAACTGGTCTTTCTAAGCTTCTAGCTTAGTCTAACGGAAGAGTCGGGACGGTCCTTCGAGGAAACTATAGTAGCCGTAGTAAGAAAGGAGAAAACCTATATAGCGAGCGAAAATTTCGATTTCGATACTTTTATATAGTAGGCGTTTTACGATAAGGACTTTATATAGGAGTATAACCGGGTTGAGTATAGGAGTATAAACTAGTATAGCTAAGGAGTATATTGCACGATACCTTAGGATAATATATTATTTAGTTAGAGATATATTAACTCTTATAATCGGGAGCTAGGCTAGAGACTATAGCTTTGAATCTTAGGATCTCTTACTATACTTAAGTATTATCAAATTATATAGTAACGATACCGGGTCGCGGGAGTTTCGATAAAATTTACGGTATTTTATAGTTGTATACTATATAAGTATTATAAATCTTTTATAATCTTTTATATATATGAAAATAGGGTCGGTCCCCTAGACTTAGGGCCTTAGACCGCCGCCCTTTTAGAATACTAGTATACTTTATTACTTCAATTAGTAATCTTCCGTGTACGATAGGGTAATTGCTTAATAATAATACTTATAGAACGACTACTAGACTACTTAATAGAATCGATATTTATAATACCGGCTATATATATATTATAAATTATTTATAATCTTTTATATATATAAAAATAGGGTTGGTCCCCTAGACTTAGGGCCTTAGACCGCCGCCCTTTTAGAATACTAGTATACTTTATTACTTTAATAATTAATCTTCCGTATACGATAGGATAATTGCTTAACGATAATACTTATAGGACGACTACTAGACTACTTAATATAATCGATATTTATAATACCGGCTATATATATATTATAAATCATTTGTAATCTTTTATACACGTGAAAATAGGGTCGGTCCCCTAGACTTAGGGCCTTAGACCCCCGTCCTATTAGAGCCGAGTCCTCCCGTTTTCCTACTTAATACCTATCTACTACTGCCTTCTACTCTATCTAAATGCCTGAAGTTTTCGTCGCTACGATATCTAATACTACGCCAAAGGCCTCCTTAATAGTCGCCGCTATTACTAATAGTACTACTATAGATATCTCGGGTCGTTGTTTATCTATTATAGGTACGAGCGTAGTAGTACGTATCGCCCGACAAAGCGGAGATAGCTGTTTATTAACTCTACTCGCGATCTCGAACGCTTTACGAACCTTACCACGGCTACTAATATCTCGGAGCCTACGCGTGTTGTTAGTCCGTAATAATCTTCGATTGTAATAGGAAAGGAGGTCGATTAGCTTACTTAGATTCTAGGGTTGTAGGTACTAGGAGGAGTACCCTAGATTCGAATATACTTATAACCTTAGCGGTAAGCTCTCTAGACTTGAGGCGAATAAGTATAGTAGAGCGTATCGACTCGGTTTAGCTCGAGCCTAGTAGTAAAACTAGGTTTACTAAGTATACCGCGATATATATTTCGGAGGACTCGTTACCGTACTCCTTAATAAGTCTTATAGCCGGGCTACCGGTAATAGTTTCGTAGATCTCCTTATCGTACTCTTAATATAGTATAAGGAGCTCCCTATAGTAGTCTAGTATACCGAGACTGTAGCTGGTCCGCTATACCTTCTACTACGGCCCGTCTCTACTAACGCTCGTATCTAGTAGGATATCGTCTCGCAGCTCCTTTAGATATAACTAGACCGACGGGTGTATAGCATTCTATTCTATTAGCGAGATTTTACTAACCCGATAGGCAATTTCTATCTCGCTTACGTTAATAATACCTTTGTTATAGTCCTTAACCACCCTAGTAGTATTTGATACGCCGATAATACTAAATATAGAGTAGATAATAGTTATAGCGGCGAGTACCTATTCGGAGGTAAAGTATTCTAGGACTTCCTATTTATTCTTAACGGCCTTAACTTCCGCTAGTATTATCCGCCGGTAGCTCTTATATATAAGGCTGAGATTAGCCTTCTTCTTATTAGAATAGCTAACTAATATGCGGTAATTAGGGTTTATTAGGTTCACCCTATACTTTGTAAGTTCGGCAGTAAATATATAGCGGTACATAATTGCGTATCCTAATAGATTAGTCTCGGTTTGCGTCGTAGGTTTACCTAGAACAGCTCTTAATACTTCGATACTACGTATATTACCGCTAGTAGTATTCGTATTAGCCTCCCCGCTAGCGCGTTTACTAAATATCTTACGGTCTATTTCGTCTTTACGGCGCTTAACCGCTACTGCCTCTTCTCGATCGGCGTTCTCTTTAGCTTAGACGCGAGCTATACTATTTTTAATAATACGAAGAAGTTCAAACGTCGGGTCTATTTAGGGAGTAGTAGTATCTAATAAGCGTGGTCCTAGTATAGCTTTAGGGTTATAATTAGCCTAGGGAGTTTCGACGGTCTTAGCTCCTATATTACCTTTATCGCCTATAATAAATATTCTCTCAAGCGATCGGACGATTTGGAGACAATTATCGTAGACTAGGGGTATATTATCGGGATCCTAAAGACTGCGGAATATATAGGTAGTATATCGCTCGAAATCCTTAACTAATCTCTAGCTAGCGGGCGTTATTTAGCCCTTATTAGATTCCGACGGCCGTAAGTTACCTAGCCCCCTTAAAAGCTACTTAGGCGGGGTCGTCAGGTTCGCGTTCGATTACTAAGACTTGGAGCTAAATAAAACCGACAGTACTTAGCTAACGCGGGGTAGTATAGTCTTAGCGGTACGACTTACCCTTATACTATTTAGTAGGGGATTATTAGAGCCTAGGACCTGTATAGCTAAAGGAACCGAATCGACGTATACTCTAGCGGGCTTATTAACGTCTATCTCGTTAGCGTTCTTAACGTAGGCTATATAGCTACCTGCTAGTATCTACTACTATTAGTCGGCCTTACTAGCCGATTATATTCCTATACGCTCTTCTTATTTTACTTGTTTTTTTAGCCTCTCCTTCTTACGTTTAGCTTCCTTTCGTACCCCTTTTTCCTTCTTCGAACCGCTAGGAAGTCCGTCGACTATTATAATAGTAGGCGTTGGTAGTTATAATTAATATTATATAGCCTCGATTGTTAACTTTGTATTTATTGTTATAATAGAGGAGTAGAGGGGGACGTATTAATACTAGCTAAAATAAGGGATGTACTAAGTATCTTTATAAATATTTTATAACGCCTTATAATCGCTTTTCGATCCGCCCTATAAATCTGGCTTCGAAATTGCGTAATAAGATATTATACTACTAAAAGTAGTATAAAATAGGATTATAGTACGTTTTTAGTCGTACCGGCCTTATTATACGGGAATTTCAAAAGATATAGTCGGATTGCTGATATCGTCTCTAACTAGCTATATCTCTATCTCTAGTATATAACGTGCTCTACGACTATCTATAATCTATTTTCCTACTCTAAGTTATACTTTACAAACGTCGCTCTTCCTTTTAATAAGCGAGATCTTTTTCCTCCTACTTGGAGTAGCCTTATTCTTTACGGACGCTATTACGGTCTTCTCTTTAGTAGATACCTTCTTCTCCTAAGCGGACCGGGCCTCCTTACTAACGTGAGCCGTATCCTTATAGGATATAAGGACAACGTCTAGTTCTTTAAGCCCTATTGTTTTCGAGCGGGTACTTCTACGAATAGTACCGCGCGGGGAGTTCTAGTCGGGGGCCTTCTAAGAAGGAGTTACTTTCGACCTAGGCTTTTTTAGGGAATTAAGATATTCTAGCCAATATTCTAGCTCTATAAGATCTAGTAGGGTCTCTTAAGATAGAGGTAGTTTTTTTTTCTACGTTCCTAAAGACGGGTTCGACTTTTTCGAGGCTTTTTCCGAAAATTCGTCGATATCGAGATATATTAGATAGGTACGGTTATTCTCCAACGGCTTTAGAACGGGCGTTATATCGTCGAAGTCGGAATATGCCGCTTTAATACTTTTTTTCTCTTCGTAACCCTTATCGTAGCTTGCTTCCCGGCTCTCGCCCTAGCTCTTACTAGACTCGGTACGAGTAACTTCGCGTATAGACTCTAGCTTTATATTATTATCTAAACCGTTCTCTCCTCCCTCTTCTAGCGCCGCTAGGGATTATATCAGCTACGCAGTTAAGATTATAAAGAAGAAGAAATCTTATAAAAGCCGTCGACCTAGGCAGAATAGTAGCTAGTATTAGGCGACTAAGGACGTAAGAGTAGCTATTCTAGAACGACTATAATCTTAAGCGAAATTTATACTATCTTAACCTAGACTTATACTTACCTACGTCTAATAGCTCAAAATATATATTTTCGGCGTCGTGATTTTCTAGTAATCTATAGAGGGTATTATAAAACTAGTTATATTAGTTTATAAGAGCGATGACCTGAAGGAGTAGGGTATAATTACTTCTAATAGAATAGGACTAGATACTAGAATAGAAGATATTAGGGTTTATACTAAGTTCTATAGTATAGGAGCAAGTATCGCTTAGAAGCCGGTATCTAATATAGTTATTTCCCTAGCGCTAGTCGCTATAGGGATATAGGCGCTCGCTTAATTATAACTACCTATAAGTTTCTATAAATCTTTTATAATATAAGCCGACTTTCTCCCCCTTAATTCGGCTGGTATTAAGTAGAGGATCGTCTAAGAACTCGACTAGCGCTATCAAAATATATTAAAATCGAATCTACGAAAATAGCTGGCTAGTTTTTTGATATATAAGGGCTAGACTAGGAATCTACCGGAACCCTAAGGCGGTATAGGTATCTTTTAAAGTAAAGGATTCTCAAATCGCCTTAAATCATCGCGAATCTTTTATATTTCTTTATAATATAACTAACCCCCCCCTCCCGAGCCTTGGATCAAGCTGTCCTAGAGAACTATAATTGAAATCTATAGAATACGTATATTATCTGAAATCCAAGTTAAATATAAAGCTAGCGGTACTTAGGATCTTACCCTATCTTCTTTATAGTAACCGTACTACTTAGTTCTCCCGGTCGGATATACTCCTCTTCCGGCGTTTCGAGTAATATATAAAAGAATATAAATATTTTATAATATCTAATAGACGGAACGTATAGTCCTAGTACCCCTTTAAGCGGTCTAGCTTCCTCCTACTACTAGTAGGTTCTTATAGTAGAATAACTATAGGGTCTACTTCTTCCTCTTCTCCCTTATCCTTATATGATTAACCTGCGACTCGTCGGATATTATAGGCGGCGCGGCTCGTCTATTTCGCGTTTGGACTCTAATATACTTTACTAATAAAATAAACCCTCTCTCCCGACTTTAATAACTATAACTTGAATAACCCTAGTATAATAACTCTAATTCAATAAGATAGTCCTACGCACCTTGGAGATGGCGGCGGCGAGCCTCTAGTTCGAAAAGAATAAGACTAGGTATACTCTTCGCGGATAGGCGACCTATAGCGGGTACATTTTATATCGGTAACCTAACTTAAATAGATTAGATAGCGACTACCCCTTATTTAGCTTTGACCTAGATACCGCATTTATAGTCCCCGACCCTAATTAAGCAATCGAGCAGTTTCGAGGCCTAGCTAGAATTAGCGGCGATGAATTCGAAATCTAGGTCCTTAAAGTTATATTATATAGCTATAACGAGAATCCGTCCAAGATTAATACCCCGTAGGCCCTAGGCCGATCCGCTATACTATTCCCGCTACTAAACCTAGTATAGGCACGCCTGGACGCTATAACTATAAGTAACTAGGTAGACCTCTAATAACGTTTCTCTTAGATTCTAATATATATAACTAGCTTCTATAGAGCGGACACTGTCTTCCTTATAGCGTTATAGTTTAGGGCCGGCTTGAATATAACGGACGTTCTAACGCGCTAAGATATAATAAACCTTACGCCGACTACTAGGTATCTCTATATTATTATACGTATACCTTTAGGAAGGATAGACGTCGAAGGTCGTAATATTCTAGTATAGGCCTACCGTAACGAGCTCTTCTAGGAGAACTAACTATAGACCTATCCCGAGTAAAACGCTAATATCGAAAAGCTATACGACCTCTTCCTACGTAGAATCCTAGCCTTTAGCTTCAACCTAGTAGTAGATACTACCTTTATACGGGATATAATATATACGGTGAATTCTACGTCTATTATCGAGACTCGTACCTATATCTCCCTTACGGCCTATACCGGAGACTTCGAAGCGGATCTAATATCCGCTTTAATAAACGAGTACTAGATCGCCGGGAAGATATATAGTAATCTTATCGCCGATCGTTTGGGTCCTATCCTTAGTATAATAGCCGCAAAACCATATACTCGTCGGGAGTATAAGGAGCAGGAGATCTTTACGAAAGTCTTTATATATTATTATAGGGCTAAGGTTCCCGGAAATGGGTTCGAATTTAAGGAGAAGTACCTAGAATATATAGTTAAAGGTATAATTTTTATAGTCGGGGACAACTATTTTACTATTACCCGCAAGTTTAATTACGCTCTAGTTTAGGCTAATATATATACGAACAAGTTCCCGAGGCCTATTGAAGACAAAGAGTAGTAGTTCTAATTCGTAGAGGATAACGTATAAGGGTAGGTAGCGGTTAATAGAGTCGTTCTATTCGTTCTAGAAGCGGTATAGGAGCTATACCCTTATAATAGCAAAGCCTCGCCTTGGAGCGGTTGCGAGGAGTATAATATTCTTAGGAGGAAAGGTATTAGAGCTAATCTTAGGTCGGAGGATCGTTGGGCAAAGGTATACTAGGTAACGCGACGGCTAAAAGGGTT
>QWZN01000414.1:0-14684 GCA_003693225.1 Venturia aucupariae
TATTAAGAGCTAGTAAGGATATATACTAAATAAGCCCTATCGATATATCTAGGCCCTCTAATAAACGAGCCGTTCCCCTCGTAGAGATCGTTAAGAATAGACGCTACGATAGTCCTCCCGCCGATAGCGACGTATTCTATACCTCCGAGTATAGCCCTATTCCCGCCTATACTTACGCTCCTTCTCTTACCGTTACCGACCCTTATATTCACGCTTTGGTTCCCGCGACGGTATCCCCTTTAACTACTACTACGGTATCCGCTCTCGCCCTCGCTATAGCGCCCGCTCCGGCTTATACTTTGACCTCTACTTTGGCTTCTACTTTACCGCCTACTCTAGACCTTTATTATATACTCGCCCCTACC
Source organism: Venturia aucupariae (assembly GCA_003693225.1). Classification (NCBI taxonomy): domain Eukaryota; kingdom Fungi; phylum Ascomycota; class Dothideomycetes; order Venturiales; family Venturiaceae; genus Venturia; species Venturia aucupariae. The sequence goes on from QWZN01000414.1 coordinate 366, forward strand.
TATATTGCCGACCTTCCTACTATTAGCGTCTCTACCGAATAGTCCACGTAGAAGGCGGAAAAAATACCTAATATTATAAAACCCGAAGAGAAGGCTATTATAAAACCCGAAGAGAAGGCTACTACTAAACTCGAAGAGAAGGCTAGGGCTTTCCGGATTAAATAGCGTAGTAGTATCGGTAGGTTAGATTCGTATACTAATAGCGAACTTATCGATATATATAACCTTTTAAGCGTCCCTCTTCGCCTCTTACTAACTAAGCGCGACTAGATTATAGCTATCTATACCCACGCTAACGGGCGGCTTAATCCTAAGACTCGACCCAAATCTAGCCCTCCTCTAAGCAATAGAAACTCAAGAGTACGCCTTATAGACTCTTAGGTAGCGCCCCCCTCCTATCTAGCGCTATTAGTTAAGCCTATTCCTCTAAGCCCGGAATCCAAGTTAAGCAAGGCAAGAACCGGAACGATTAAGCGTAGTCGAGAGGGTTCGTACTATATATCGGAATAGAAGCGCTTTAAGATTAACCTAGAGGGTTTCTCCGGTTCCTAGCGCGTCTAGTACTACGGTTACGGTAATTTATTAGGGTACGATCCGTTACTAGGTCAAATCGGCGAGTAGTTAAGGTTTGATTAGGTTACTCAAGCTCGACTCCTATATAAAGTAGCCTTCTATTAAGTAGAATTCTAGAGGCTAGCTAAAGGTAGGCGTTTAAGAGAACTTTACGATAACCGTTAAGATACGTACTTTGGGCGGCTATCTCGCGATTCTATCTTCCTATAAGAGTAGGTCTTCTAATATAAATAATATAGCCTAGAGTTTTAGGAAAGGGAATTATAGGCGGGCCAAACCCTAGCGTGAATACTTTAAGACGATAATGCCGTCTATTTAGGGATTAGGGGATAGTTATCGAGTAGTAGTACGATAGACTCTCCGAATTAAATTAATATTCGAGCTGTATATACGAAGAGTATAAATAGTATACTTATAATATTATATTCCAAATAAAACTTATTAATTAATACCTTAGAAGGGCTTTACCTTCCTTTAGCCCCCTAGTAATACCTATAATATTAGGGGCTACGGGGGAGTCTCCCTCCCATCCCCTAGTTACTTCTATTTATATTAGGAGATACGAGGGAGTCTTCCTTATAACTCTCTTATATCTCCTATCCCTTACCTACTACCTCGAGAGAAACGTAGGGGGCCTCTCTTATATCCTCTACTATAACCTTTCTCTTATTCCTATTATTCTACGACTCCTATAGGGGAGTCTCCTCCTATCCCCTAGTCACTTCTATTTATATTAGGAGAAACGAGGGAGTCTCCCCTATAACTCTCTTATATCCCCTATCCCTTACCTACTACCTGAAGAGAAAGAGGGGGCCTCTCTTATATCCCCTACTATAACCTTTCTCTTATCCTATTATTCTACGACTCTTTTACTATTTATACTAGAAGACTTTAAGACTACTCGTAATAGTAAATATAACTATCCGATAATTCTTAGCTATATCTATAAATTTTACCTATTCTTACTACTAATATACGCTACCCTCCATTATATAAATCGCTAATTAATATCTAATAATATATTGAGTTACTAACCCTTTCTAATATCTATTATTATTAAGAATATCGTTTGGAAAGAGGTATAACTAGTAGAGTAGCCTATTTTAATAAGTCTTATTAAAGTAGTAAGTAAAAGTTAAAACTCCCTCTTCTTAATTACTATTTATAATCTTTCTTACTCCTATCTATTACCTTTAATACTAATATAGATAACGTATTACCTTACCCTTCTACGTGACTATTCTATAACGACTACTAATCGAGTTAGCGCCGGAATATAGGCCGGGTATAGTCCGTCTAGCGCCGGAATATAATCTTAGTCTATTCTAAGTAACTACCTTATTTAATATCCTTCCGTATCTTTTACCAAACCTAAACCCTCTAAATACTTTACTTGTTAAATAAAACCGGAGCCTTACTCGTATCTCCTATACTACCTAAGTAAAATAGACTACGCCTACAATCCTAGCCTTCTCGGAGACGGTAACGCAACTTAGAGGTCCGTTATATTATATCTAGGGGATATATCTCTTTCCTACTAGCCCCTCCTAAAGTCCTTATATTAATAACCCTACCTAATCTATAGCGAAGACCTCCCTTCACCGAGTTAAGTAACGCTAATAACTATAACAACCCTATATAATAACGGAGATAGACTTGACGAATATAGCTATATAACCTCTCTAGCTATTACCTAGGTAGGATAGTCCGGCCTTCTCTTCACCTTTATATTAGCCTAACTACGTAATATATATAACGCCCTTAAACTCAGCCGCGGCTGCTACTACTATATATTTATACGTATATATTATACGTTATAGAATACCGGTCGTATTTCCTACGATATAGCCTACGATTTAGCTACGCCGGTCTAGATCTTACCTAAAAGAATACCTTCGTACGAACCGAGACTGGGGTCCGAGGTATAAAATTCGGCGTCCTTAAACGTTACCCTATCTTACCTTCCAACTAACGCGATTAGGTATATATATACTATAACGAGCTCGAGGAGGCCAGAGATCAATAAGAACGTTACTTAAATCCCCCTTTAAACTAGATCTATATTAATACGGGAGGTATCGGGCTAAACGAAGAGGGCTAGAGTATAATAGTATACGTTAACCCCCTATCCTAGTAATAGTAGCGGTACTATATAAACTCCGGTAGGTCGTATCGAAGATAAACCTACTAACGAGCTAGATACTCGGAGCCGTTATATATTTAAGTAGAACGTTCCTTTATTAGGTATCCGGTAAACTAGGCTTAGAATGAACGCTATAGAAATAATAGGTAGAGATTTACCTACGGGGACTATCTTTATAGGAAAAGATTCCTATTTGAAGCTCGGAAGCGTATATCTAGTTAGTTAGAATAAATCTCCTTAGGCGGGAAAATCGAACATTTTATTTAGTTTTATTCTATTGCAAAAATTTTATATAGCGGGTATAAACGCGTAATTATTATTATAACGGTCCTCTACTTATTAAGAGATACGAAAGGGTCTCCCCCCGCTATACCTACTTAACTTAATCATATATTCGTAGGTTAGGTAATATACCCCGCGTTAGGTAATATCCCGCATCCTAGCCTTAGCCGTAGATCTAAGGATTATCCGCCCGTATAGTCCGTACGTAAACTTACTTAACTAACCCGTTACTTTTTTTCAATTATAATATATATAAACTACTACCGTTCCTCTTCCTCCTCGCAAATCTAGAATCGCGCTTAATTTTGACTTTACCTTTAATTTTACTATACTATCTAGGTAAGTATACTCCTACTATCTAGCTTTAAATCGTAGCTATATAGGGAGTCCCCTTCGCATCCCCTAAGGCTATAGTCTAGACTAATACCCAACTCGTGGCGCGCCGCTACTAGCTATATTACTACTAATACTATCTTTCTAGTTCTTCCTACCGTCTCGCTAAGTATAAGGTTCTTATTAATAGTAAGTCCGCCCTAGTCTAGGGGGGTCCGAGGGAGACTCCTTCGTATCCCCTAGTAGCGCACCGCTTTTATTTATATCTAATAAATATTAGCGAGATATAATATTAGGCTACGATAAAGTGCCCTAGGTAGTACTTTCGTCCTTATCTATCGATACTATATACGAAGACACCCTAATATCGGATCCCGTTTCTAGCGTAAAGGCTAGTAAGGCGGCCTTCGTTACCGTATCCCTAATATCCCGCGCGGCCTCGGCGTTACCTCTCCTACTACCTCCTAGCGATAACCTAACGCTGCCCTCCGAACTTTTCTTACCTAAAGCCCCGTCTTCCGACCTATCGAAGCATATCGATCTAAGTAGGACCGACCTAGACGATAACGATAAGGACTTAGATATCGACTTTTTACTAGATAACGACGATATCCCCCTTCCGGTAAGAGATCTAGATAGGTAGGGTTGGAATAGAGACCCCGGTAATTAAGGTTTCAATCTATAGTAAGTCCCCGACGAAGCTACGGCCGTAGACGCTCCGCTTTACTAGAATAAGTTAGATTAAATTATAATATCTAGAGGTAAAGAGTTAAAGATTTACTAGAGCCCGTCCAAATTAGTACTATTTTATTATATATAACCCGGAGTATTTAATACCTTTATAAAGTCTCCTCCCGTATCCGTTATCTTGAATACGTTATTCTCCGAAATCGATCTAGTCCGGGTCGAATCGGATAGAATAATACTATAGGTAGTAACCGAGACCTATTTAAAGCTCTAAGGCCGGGGAAAGACCTTCCTTTCTAGGAGAAGGGAGGAGTATAAGAAGGCTAATAATTAGGGGGTAGAAGAGTCCTACGCGGCCGTATTATATAATCTAATAGAATAACTATATATTAAAGATAAGGGGTAGTTCTTTAGTCTTACCTAGATAATAACTATCCGTACTAATCGGATATAGTTCTTAATCCGACGAGCAAAGTACCTCTACTATAAAAATTTACTACGCGATACTAACGACTAGGGAATAAAAGATACGGTAAGTATATCGCCTCGTATATAGTCCCTTAGAGAGATATTTAGGAGACTCCCTCGTATCTCCCTAGATAAGTCTCAACCTACTATTATATCTTTTGGACCTAACTATATCGGTTATAGTAACTAATAGAGACGTAGGTTACCGAGGCCCTTCGAAGTAAGCGTACCGCAATCTACGCCGCTACTACTAAATTGACTAGGAACCTCTAGGCGAGGCAAGTACCCCAAAACGAGAAGATAGTAAGATTGGAGAAAATCGCCGCTAACCTTAGGAGTAACCTTGGATCGCGCTATAATATAGACGTTTATACGACCTCGTCTAGTCACTCGTCTATATTAGAGGATTATATAGTCCCTACCCCTTTAGCTATCCGTTACCTAATCCGTAACGACCCTATAAAAGAGAAAGAGCTTGCGGCGATTATCGAAGAAATTGAATAGGAGAAGTTAGAAGCAAAGCGAGCTAAGCTCCTTCTCGCGTAACTTAACTACCCGGATACCTAGACCTTCTTCGACGATCTCGATCAAAAACTAATAGACTAAATAGAATATAAACGTAGGGAGAAGTTTATCGATATATTTAAGGAAGTAGTAGAATACGAAGAAGAGTTTAGCGACGTCCTTAGTATTAGTCTAAAGAAGTATATACCTAGTCTCGCGGAAGATCGACCCTTCCTCCCTCGAATAACTCTAGCGGTATCTAATAGCCTAATAAAATAACGCTTCCGCGATAATACGCTCTTAAAAAACGCTTAGGACGTAGACCTATTAACGAATAAGCTAGACTACGTCAGCTCTTACCCCGGACTACTCGAAGCTTATAACGTTATTATAAAGGTTCTCTTCCCCGATACCTATAAAATAATAAAACCGTAGCTAATTCAGAGCGACTAAGACGTAGTAACTATTAAGTAGACGATAACCGAGGTATTAAACCCTTATACCCGACTAGTTGAAAAGTAGGGTAAAGAAGACGCGTTAGTCTTAGCCCGTTTAGGAACTAGGAGTAAGGGAAAGTACTTACTCGACGTACTACTAGAAGTCGCGGCCGTTAAAGACTTACGCTAGAACGAGATATCGGCTACCGAGATAGATATAGTAATAGGCCTCCTTATAAATACCGATTGGGAGAATACTAGATTCCTTAAGGTATACGAGAAACTTAACGTAGACCCTAGCCAACCTATCCGGCTTAGGGGAATAAGGAAGGGTAGGCCTAGCCTCTTCTAGTTCTAGGTCTACGCCGTTATCTCTATAAGCGAGAAGCTTAAGGAAGGAATCGTAGATAGTATAATCCTTACTACCGTAGTTAGGCTTGGAAAAACTATTACTATACTTACCTTAGTACTCTAGGTAAGTAATCTCGTGCATCCTTAGAGGGTTGCGAGGGAGACTCCCTCGTATCCTCCTATACCCTTACTTAATCCCTCTCGATGCAACCTCGTTATACTAATAGTATCTTCTAGGAATACGCCTAAAAGTATAATAAGCTCTAAGCTACTATCGATTAATACGAGATCGATAAGGATAAGGCTAAATACTATACTACCGCCGAAAGTATCGAGAAGTTTCGGCCCTAGTTAGTTATAGTCCCTAGTACCCTCGTCAGCTAGTAGTACAAAGAGGCTACTAAGCTTTCTAAAATATTTACTATCTTTATCTACTATTCTAACCGCAAGAAAGCCCCTATAGAAGTACTAGTAGAGCAAGACGACGGTGCCTAGGGCTCGGAAGCTATTATCTATAAACGAATTAACTAGCTACTTAAACGTTATTCGAAAGCTATAATTAAAATATCGAAGACGGCCTAGTAATACTACGCGAGTCTAGTTCTAGTTATTACTACTTCTCAAACTTTCGCTATATATTACGGTCCTAGAATCTAAAAACTATACCGTTAAGCGATACTCCGAAAGGCTCGGGACGCCCGTATAATAGATAATTGAAGCTTTACTACCTAGTAGGATATAACTTAGGAAGGCAGGTTGAAATACTATACTATAAATAAGCGCTAGCCTTGCAACCTCGCTAGTTTATTTGAGAACCTTATTATCGACGAGGCCTATAAATTTAGAAATCCCGATTCCCAAATAGTTTGGGCCGCGAAATGGGTTGGGTGTAAGAAGACGTACCTTATAACGGCGATACTAATCTATTACTCGGCTAGAAATATAGTAGGTTACTCGGCCTTAATCCAAACCGACGAGGCTTGCAAACTAGCTAGCGAATAGAGTACTACTACTATTAATAAAGACGTATTACCTCTTTCCGCGGGAAGTCCCTACGATTAGGACTATATTAAAGCGTATAGTATACCCGATAGAAAACCGGATCGAGATATAAGATTCCGTATTACTACCCTTAGTTCGTTTAGTAAGTACGTGCTTGAATAACTACGGATTACGCCTTCTAAAGATACCTTAGTCCTTATATTTAATAAGGTACTTACCTACTACAACTACTCGTCTTCCTATCCGCTAGGCAATCCCAACTATTCTATAGCGAAGAAGCTATTTAAGTATATTCGGTTAACGAAGAGATCGTAGCTCTCGGCCTATTAGTAATTAGTCTTCGATACTATTATACGTCCCGCGTACGATCGTATTCGGATACCGTTAGAAGGTTCCGATCCAAACGCCCTACCTAGCGCTACTAGAATTAACGGCACATTATACCGACTATATAGTACTAGTTCGACGTTTCCGCTATTACTTCTCGTAGGAATCCCGAGGTCCGACCCTTATATCCCTTAATTTTCTACCGATAAGCGCCTCTAGCGCCTATATACTAACCGTCAAGCCTTTATAAACCGCGCGCGGCTTAAGTAGGGTCGTAGTCGCTAGGCGGAGTATACGGCAACCCTAAAGTAGAAGCCTAGTTAATAATAGGACGGATAGCCTAAACTCGATAATAGCCTACTAGCGGATATAATAGACTATCTAAGTAAGTAGTACGATCGTCTTTTTATCCTATAAAAATACTACTCTATCTACCTCCTAGTATACGACTACTATTCCCTTCTATTCTATACCTTATATTATAGTTCAACCCCCCTCTTCGCCCCGTTATATAGGGAGATATATAGGAGTCTCCTTCGTATCCCCTAATAGTCCCTTACCCGTATAGCGACTTAGCTCTATTCGACGCGTAGCTAAACCCGCCCCTTTCCGTCGAGTTTTATAGAGAGACGTAGAGAAGACTCCTTCGTATCCCTTAATAACCCCTTCCTTCCCTACCCTTCCGACCCGGCCTCGTTCCCTATACCTATATTATAACTTAGCTCTAATATTTCTAGGTGATTCCGAGTTGTTAAAGGAGTTATAGTATAAGTACGAAACCGAATAGTCGTTCTAGGAGTTCGAGGGGAACGATATTTTTGACTAGCTCGAAAAGTAATATCCCTATAGTTCCTTATAGCTAGTAGAAGATTAGGTAATTCTTAAAATACTTACCTATACCCGAGCAAACGAGATACTAATACCCCTTCTACCTAGCGCCGCTACCGATCAACGTCTAGATAAAACTCTAGATAAACCGTATATACCTATCCTAGCCCGAACTATAGGTACTACTATAATTCCTCGCCTCCCGGTACTCGACTCCTAATATACCTTAGCTATCTAGCTTAAGCTTCTCTAGGTCGTCCTTAATCTATCGCCTCGCTTCCGCGATACCCTCAAATTCGCCTTCGATTGTCTTCGTCGTAGGGAGAAAGCTTCGCTATAGATAGGCTTCCTAACCTATTAATAGCTTATCTACTACCTCCTTATTATAGCTCGTCTATATAGCAAGCTATTCGATTCTTAATTGGGCCGTACCGACTACGATTTACTCGTAGATACCTTTAACGATTAAGCTTACGATTCGAAACATCCTTAATTTATCTATTATATATATAGTATTGGCGGTATAGGGCTCAATTCCCACGTTGGGGGTATATATATAATATTAATCGTCGATCCGCCCTCTAACGCGTCGTAGGACTAGTAAGTGGTTGGCCGTTACTACCGTATTAGCTAGGTATACGATATCTACGTATTACGGCTATATATTATAGGGACGTATAATAAGTAGGTATATAATCGTACTTTCGATTTGTACCTTCCCGATATCTAGGCTAATCTCGACGCGAAACGCTTCTAGCAGACCGTAAAAGCCAAGCCTAAGCCGGGCGAGTTAGTAGAGGCGGCCCCCTTACGTCTTAAAGCCTCTATAAAGGGAATCTTTAAGCGTATTAGCGCTACTACTTTTGCCGATAGTCTCCGCTATATATTAGCGTTCGAAACCCGGGAATTCGAAGATAATAGTAAGGAAGAACGTCTTTAAGCTCGAATCGAGGAAGAATCTAGAATCTCGGAAGACCCTAAGAATAATAAAGCCGCCCGCTAGGAAGCCGCCCGAAACTATACGCGGCTTCGCCTTAAGAAGAGGTAGGTTATTCTAAAGGGTTAGAAGGCTATCGAAGCCAACGAAGTCTATTATCTTTTATTTAGCTTTCGCTGTAGTATAGGCGATATTAAGTATAAGGTAGATACGGGGGCCGACTTTCTCTAGCGCTATAACGATAAATAGAATACCGACGACTTTTCTAAACTTTTTAACGAGGAAGTGGAGATAGAAGGCGAAGATACTACTAAAGACGTAGATACTAGCCTAGAGGACGGTACGACTAAGCCCTCTAAGAAACGAAAACACCCTACTAGAAAACGCCGTAATAAGGATCTAGACGCAAATATTAGCTAGTAACCTTAGTATAGTCCTAATACTATTACCCGTCCCCCTAATAGCGATCCCGCGCTAGAGGCCCGCCTACGATATACCCTAGCCTAGGCCGGTTCACGCAAAGTTCTTACGCTTTCACCGCGTAAGCGGAATAAGATACCTCCTATACTACGAAATACTACTAGGCCTTAATTACTTTAGCTCTATACGAAGTACAATTTAACTCCTCCTAACTTAGCTACGAATAATATAATAAGAGAAATGCTCTTATCTAGTAAGGAATTTGTAGAGAAGGCGCTTAAACTACTAATAGTCGTCGAGGACGCTAAGCCTAGCAAACCCGGTTCGCTTAAAGATAGAGAAGCGTAGCTACCTACTACTAAAAAGAGGAGGGTTAGCGAAGAGTATAATACGAGTCTATAGAATATAGATATCTAAAAGCGTAAGGCATAGTAGAGGGTTTATTAAGGACTATCGGTCGGTTATTATAACGGCGGTAACGATAGTAGATTAGATTATATAGATTCTATAATAATAGAAAGGTCAAGGCTAAAGAAATATACCTAATCCCTATACCCGCTATAGTAACTATACTATATATAGTAGACGATGTAATGGAGTCTCCCCTATATCCCCTATAAACGATTCGTATCTACGCCTTACTATACGTTATAGACTATTATTCGTATCGCCCTTTTATAGAAAATATATCTGCTAATCGGATAATATTAATACGTAAATACGTTAGGTAATAAGGACGTGGGTATACTAGGCTATATAGATTTAGTATTACGCAAAGCCCTAGATTAGGATATATACTAATAGGTTACCTCGTTGATATTATCTATATTATACCTCGACCTACTTAGCGGTTTATAGCGAGCGATAGGTATCCGTCCTATAATATTTTAGACGAGTTACGCCGACGTCTTTGTATATAACTAGTAGTATTATACTAAGTTACTCTCCCTAATATAAGGCGTGACGCGAGGGAGTCTCTCTCGTATACCTCTTTAAAAGGTATAGGTAGACGTTGTTAAGCTACTCCTTATTCGTTAATATAGCTATATAGTAGGTAATACGAAGGAGACTCCCTCGCATATTTCTAGGAACTAGTAGTATTATACTAAGTTACTCTCCTTAATACAAGGCGTAATACGAGGGAGTCTCTCTCGTATACCTCTTTAAAAGGTATAGGTAGACGTTATTAAGCTACTCCTTATTCGTTAATATAGCTATATAGTAGGTAATGCGAAGGAGACTCCCTCGTATATTTCTAGGAACGATACGTACTAATAGGTAATACGAAGGAGACTCCCTTATATATCTCTAGGAACGATACGTACTAATACTATCCTAACTTATACTACCTAGCCGTATAGCGTCGCTCCGCTAAATATATAAGTAGAATCAAGGAGCCTTACTCGTATCTCCTAATAAACTACTTGAGCCCTCCTCCTCGATAACGCTCTATACACCGATTTTCTTATATACGTAAAATACCTACAACCCTCCCCTCGAGGGTTATATGTCGCCCCTATATCTAGGGTTACTAGATAGCCTATAACTCCTACTCTTACTCTACCTCGCCTTATAATTGCTATCGTCTCTCGTCGGAGTTCTTATATAACTATAAGCTCTAGCTCTTATCCCCGAACACGTTATTCCCTTCTAGTTTGAGGATTACCTAGAGAATAATAGCGAGGGCTATTAGACGACTATCCGGCAGGTAATAGGGGGGAGGTCGGGAGGGTATTTAAATAATAAATATACGGTCGTAGGTATATTCTAGAATTCTACTCCTACCTACAACTACGACTACGCTAAGCCTTAGTTACTATAATCCTCTCCTATATATATATTCTAAGAGTTATCGTAGACCTATAAATTCTAGCTTTGCCCGCGACCTAGCCTCGCCTATCGTTATACTAATCTTTAACGAGCCCTAGTATCTTGATCTATCGATACCGTTTTTACTATATAGCCTCCCTAAATTAGTCGTTATTTCGTCGCAATTAGCTATAGACGATACCTCCTACCCGCCTATAATATCCAAACGAGTAAAAGAGTTATTTCGAACGTGGGAACCGATAGTTAGTAAACGCTAGATAAAAATATAGGAGAGGGAAAATATACTCGATAAACGCGCGTAGAGGCTAAAAGATCGGGAAGCTAAAAAGAAGAAGGCGCTATAGAAGGCGAGAGAGAAAGAAGCCGCGCGGAGGGAGGTACTAGCGAAAGGAAGGTTAGCTCCTATACTAACTCGGATAGGAGGCTTCCTAATATTATAGGATCTATCTAGAATTAGTATCCTTCCCCTTCTCCTCTTTATACTACTAACTTTAGTATCAAAAAGGTACGTATAGAAACTTTCTTAGGTATTAGTAAGCTAGTCGCCTAGCTAGACTCGACTAGTAGTAAAGATATCTATATAGTAATCCCGGACAGTACTAGGGATACTATAGACTATAACTACGACGATGCCGTTAGGTATAGGGCTACCCCTAAGTAAGACGATAAGGTCGAAGACTTAACGCTACCGCTACTATATATAGTAGCGAATACTATCTATAATTAGCTAGTATTATTTACTAATACCGACGTTACAAGTCCGATATACGCCACGGACGCGAATTAAATCGATTACCTACCTAATAGTCCCAAAGACGTTTAGGCTAGCGTCGGTTTAGACGAAGTTTTATATTCCCGTCTTAATAGAGAGGTACAATCTTTTAATAAGGAGGTTATTACTACTAATATCAACGTATCGACTCCCCTATTCTTATCCGATATATTAATAGCCTTTATCGTATCTAATTTACAAATCGCCCGGGAACTTTCGATCGAATCGTACCGTAATTACTCCCTTTCAAGTTCGATTACCTAAGAGTAGAGCTTAATAAGGTAGGAGGAGAACGTACCCTCCGATACTATACTAGTTAACGCTAGATAGACGGACGTCCCTATCGACGATAATCAAATAGCTAGTATTCCGCCTTATAACTTTCTCGCTACCCTATAAATTGGTATTGGGGTACCACATCCTCCACCTATCACGGATACCCGAAGAGTAGATATTAACCTCTATTTCTTTAGTATATCTATATAGGTACTAGACGATCTCGTAGAGGAGGATATATAGCTATCTCCTATTATTTCTATAGATAAACAATAATATTAGCTCGATTCTAAATCTATATAATAGTATAATAGAATCTATAGGATATAGAGAGTAGGTATTAAACTAATAGTATTAGCGAGGCCTTTAGAAAGGCTATACTAGTAACTTTGAGGTAAATAAGATATATCTCCGAGCTGTTTTCTATAAACTGAACAATATATAGTAGGTAGAAATATTAAGAATATAACTAGGAAAAGGGCGATACCTACTTATAGCGCTACTCTAAAAGAGCTTTTGTAAGTATTAGACTAAGGTTACTACCTTCTTAGCTTCGTTCCTTACAACGATTCTTTCTCCTCCTTTTTAGCTACTAGGAGCTACGGCTAGGAGCTACGGCCTTCTTCTTAGGAGTCTCCTCTAGCGTTAGTAGCTCCTTACTATCGGCTATAGCCCTAGTAATAGTAGCTTCCTATACGTTCTACTCTATATATTTCTATCCTCTTTCTCCTCCTTTTTAGCCGCTACCTTCTTAGCTTTATTCCTTACGACGATTCTTTCTCCTACTTTCTAGGTACTAGGACCTCCGGCTAGGAGCTACGGCCTTCTTCTTAGGTACTATTTCCGTATACGTATCTTCGCCGCCTTACTCTAAGTTGCTAAAGTAAAGAGGGTTTTATAATATATTATACCGAGGTCTTAATCCGTATATATAGTTGTGTCGAGGCGTAACTAGATACTATAAATAAGTAGGCTTTTGGATAATATAACCGCTAAGTAGTTCGCTATTAGGACTTGTTATAGTTATTAAGTTTACTATAGAACCGCGAGTAATATTAGCGTACGAGGGTAGATTAGTTAGTCTAAGAGTCGGGTTAGTAACTTGTTTAGTCTACTATATAAGGAACTTATTAAGGCGTGTAGCTACCTTTTATTCCGATAAGCGATTTATCGATAAGTTCCTAGTATAGTAGAGCGAATAGGTCGCTAACCCGACTCTTAGACTAACTAATCTACCCTCGTACGCTAATATTACTCGCTTATATCTTGATACTTTATCTATACCGTATATAGTAATCGAACTAGAGACTAGTCTATATATCTATTTTAATATAATACCGATCGTTACTACCCCTTTCTACTAAGTAGTATAATATTCCCGCCTAGAATATAACGAATTCAATACTTATACCCTCTAAACGGGTCACGATAAAGGAGAAACCTTTTAATAAGATATATATAAATAAAGCCAATACTTCCGCCGCTATAGTATTATAGAAGCGGAAGAGAAGAGACTCTCTATATTATCGAACTATATCTATAAATAAAGGTAATACCTCTACCGTCCGTGCCTCGTTAATAACATACGTTTGCGTCTTAGAACTAGATACTATACGAAAATAAAAGGCTAATCTTCAACAAGCTTTATCCTATTATTTGCCCCTATATACTTCTATATATATATTAAGGGATATAAAGGAGCCTCCCTCGTACCCCTCTATAACCCAACTACGCTAATATTATAATATATATATATATAGTCTTTCGCTCTACGCACGTTACCTATTACGACCGAAATCGATAACCCCCGAAGATTCTCTTCGTATTAAAATATACCCTATATATATAGTCTCTATTAAGGTTTCGTTAGCCGAGTAGTCGTATAGTTAAGGCTATATTTGTTTAGAAGGTTATTAAGGGTAGTCTTTATAACGAATACCCGCCGGTATCTACGTTATTTATCTCTAGTTCGAGTATAGGAGGTCTTCCTTAGAAAACTCGGTTACTAGAATATATAGAGGGTTATAGGTAAAAAGTTATTTAATAAGATAACTAGCTCTTTACTATATCCGCTTGGTAAGATTATATAATTAGAACGCGTAAAGAGTATAAGAGCCTATCTCGAAGTCTAGGTTACTTAGTAAGAGTA
>QWZN01000415.1:0-14641 GCA_003693225.1 Venturia aucupariae
ATAATAGATATAGGTTAGTAGAGTCTATAACTATAATAATAATAGAATATATAGCTATATTTTTCTATTCCTAAGCCGAATTAAGGGAAGAGATTACCGGACTTAACTATAGTATAGTAGTAAGTCTTAAATTCCTATATAAAGCCTAAGGTATCTAGATTCCCAATTAAACTCTAAATAGGAAGTTTTTTAAAGTAAGCCGCGGTTTCTTTCTATAAGCGTTTATTAGTAATAAAATATTCCTTATAAAGTACCTTATAAAGAGTATTATAGTCCTTATCCTAATAGCCTAGAAGAAATTTTATAGTATACTAATAGTAAGACTTAATATTACTAGTTAAAGTATAGATATACTATATTCTATTATTAATTCTATATAACTTAAACGTATCCTTAAGATAAATAAGGAAGTCTATAATATTCTTACTATTAAATTATTTATCTAGTATAAGCGTATAGTTTTTAAGACTAAAGAGACTAGATATATTAGATATAAGTTACTTCTTTATAGCCTTAATAAGATTCTTAAGGTCTTTAGAGGTAATATAGTTAGGTCGTAGAGTAGCGGTAGGATTCAAGGAGAGTTTAGATTCAGATTTAAAAGAGATAGGATTAAGAGAGGTAGAATTAGTTTTAGAATTAGAAGAGATAAGATTAGGTTTTAGATTAGAAGAAGTAAGATTAGAACTAGAAAGGACTAAAGATAAAGGCTATCTAGGCTTAAACGTAAGTAAAGTAAAAGAAGTTCTATTATTTTGTTTATAGATTAGTTATTTTATAAAGTTTTATACGTAGATCGTAAAAATAGTAGTACTACTAGAAGAAGTTTTATAATGATTTTGATAATTAAGAGTAGAAAGTAGTCGATATCTATAGTAATCTAATATCCGTTCCTTATAGTCTATACTTCTTTGTAAAAGTACTTTCTAAATCTTTATTTATTTCCGCAATTTTTATTAAGCTCTATTACTTAGTCGGGCCTAGAAATAGGCTTAAGAAGAGTATAGTCTAGTAATTATTATAAAATATTACCTATTTAAGTAGTTTAATTAATCTATTATTTATTTAGACTAATAGGTAATAAGTACCTTGGTTCTTAGTTAAGTCTATTTAGTATAATAGTATAAGTAAAGTTGAATTAAGTCGTTTATTCCTATTATATTTAAGTCGTTTCTTAGTCGTTTGTTTCTATATATTCGAGTTTAATAGTTAAGTTGATAATCCTAACAATAAGTATTAATATTCTAATAGTAAGCTAGATACCTATACTAAAGTAGCTACTAGGAAACGTCTTAAAAGTAGAGAAATTACCCTAGTACGACCTCTAAATATAGGCCGGTTAAATATAGTTATCTAGCTTTAGATTATTATTAACCTTAGCCTCTTAGCTACTATATAAAGGTAAAGGTAGTAGGATCTTAAGATAAGTATATAAATAGATAAGATATAGTTTAAAGAGAGATAAAGAAGTTTAAAAGGCTATTCAATATACCTCCTAATAGTAAAATATACTTTTAGTATTCTACTACTTAGTATATTACTTATTATTATTCAAGTTTAAGTCTACCGCTCTAAAATATACGCTTAGTACTAAGACCCTTTCTATTTATATAATACTTACTAGATCTAATCTAAGTCCTATTAACTAAGTTCTACCTCTTATTACTAGACCTCTAACAAAAAAGAGGTATAGATAAAAAGTAAAAAGTTTCTATACCCTTATCCTCTTAATACTATATCTTCGAGTTAGAGCTATAGAAATTCTTAACTACTTTAAGATATAGAAAATGCTAAAGAATATTATCCTCCAAACTAGTATAGAATATATAGATCTAGTAATAGCCGTAGTTAAGAAGGACGCTAGAGAATTTATTTTACTTAATAAATAGATTAATACTAACTCTCCTAGACCCGTATATCTAAAAGGAAATAACTACCCCCAAAACCTTACTCTTAGGTCTATAAAGATAATATTTAATCTTTATAGTATACCTCTTTATCTATTAAGGACTAATTAACTAGTAGGTAGAGTAGGTTCTATTTCTAGGCTCGGCCTAGATATAGAGTTAACCGGGACGTTTATAAGAAGTTAAAATTATAGTAGTAGGGTTAAAGCTTAACTAAAGATAAGATAGCTATATTCTTAAGAAGTACTAAAGTCTTCTCCTCTAGCTTATAAGTACTACTCTATTATAACTATTTCGAAATTCTTAGCTCTTCTTATTCTACGTTATAGTTCTATCTTACTATAAATACCTAAATTACTTAAATCTCTCTTTTTAATTTATTATTATAACTCCTGAAACTTTTGACTTTTTTATTCTATTTTACTACTCTATCTTATTATAATTTTGATAGAACTCTAGGCTTTCTACCTAGTTTGATATAATAACTTAGAAACTATTCAACTTTCTTATTCTACTTTATAGGACCGTTTCTTTATAACTATTTAAATACTTTTAGCTCTCTCTTTTTAACTCTATATAATAGCTTAGGAACTCTTTACCTATATTATTCTATTCTTTAGTTCTATCTTAGAATAACGTTTTATAAGATCAAGGCTCTCTCCTTTCTAGTTCTTTATAATACTTAAATCTCTTAACTCCTCTATTCTATTCTAGGATAGCTACTTAGCTATAATAATTTATAGGCCCTTAATACTCTTATCTCGACTTATTACGACTACTTAGAAGCCTTTAGCTACCTTACTATCCTTAGTTAGCAACTAGTTACGTTGCGATACTATAGCTAAGTAGAAGCCGGGTATCTATATTTGGTACTATATAGTTTAACTACTAATCTATTCTACTACTTATACTCCTAGTCTACTCTAGCGCCTCTTTTACTGCTCTTTCTTAGCTATAGCTATTACCTTGCCTATAATACTCTCTCTATCTTCTCTAACCTTTTTGGTCGCCTTATTATCTTTAGTCTTACCTAAAATTGTATCTCGGCTTTCTCTATCCAAGAGTCTCTTGAATAAGATATCTATCTTTACTACCTCTTTAGTAATAGATAATAGTTCTATACTTAAAGAATAGTTTAAAATAAAGTCTAGTAGGCCTACTTTTCTTATCCTAGTACAGGTTTTAGGGTTTTCTAGTATACCTATATAAGAACTAGGTCGTTTATAATTAAGAGCCTTCCAAAACCTTCTAAGACTATTACTATTACTACTATTACCCTAGTTAAGGTAAAAGCTACTCCTAAGCGCGGTTACTTAAAGATTACTACCGTCGTATTATACTATCAAGTAACTCTTTATTAGTATAGTACTACTACTTAGAAGCTCTATACTACTCCTCTTCTTAGACTTACCCTACCCTCTTTAGATATCTATCTTACTCTTTTTCCTAGATTCGACCTACCTTTTTCTTAGATCTGCTACTCTACTCCTTCTTTTAGATTCGTCCTTCTTACTCTAGAACTATTACTCTACTCTCTCTCCTATCCCGTCTATAGTTTATCTATAAGATATCTATAGTTTATCTATAATTTACTAAGCTTTTCGAGGTAGCTCTATATATATAAGGAAAGAGGAATTTAAAAACAAATTACTTAAAAAATAATTAAAGGACCTGCTTTTTTCTAGCCTGATATAATATTTGGGATTTTCTAGTATACTTTTACAAGGAATAAGTAACTAGTAGTTAAGAATCTACTAAGATCTTCTAAGATTACTACTATTACTACTAGTACCCTAGTTAAAGTAAAGGCTACTCTAAAGTATAATTACTTAAAGATTACTATATATATAGTAGAATCGCTCTCTATTAGTACGGTACTACTATTCGAGAGCTCTATTCTACTCTTTCTCCTAGACTTACCCTACTCTTTCTAGTTTACTACTCTACTTTTTCTCTTAGATTCGTCCTTCTTACTATAGAACTACTATCCTACTCTTTTCTAGCTCTATCTTACTACTCTACTTATACGCTCCTACTTTAGTACCTACCTATTATAGAATTTAAATTAGCTAGCTATCTATTATAATATAACGGAGGAGAGCCTAATACTAGTATAAAGTAGAAAGAACCTAATAACCTTATACTTAAATAGCGACTTCAGGACCTATTTTTCCTAGTCTAGTATAATATTTAGGATTTTTTAATAGTCCTTTCTTATAATAAGCTCTCCGAACTATACTAAGCCCGTTAATTACCCCTATAGTCTTTATTAGAAGAAGTATAGGGGGTCTAGAGTTGGTTATATAGTCTATCCTAGGTTATATCTATATCTAATCTAATATATCTCTAGTTTCTATGAAAGTCTTTCCTACTTTTAATTATTACTTTAACTAGTTCTAGTTGCTCTTATAAGTTATAAATACTTATTAATATTACTCTATTCTTTTCTTTCTACTTAATCTAACCCTTAATTTTTCAAGTCCTACAAGTCTAAGATATATCTAGTTACTATATAATATAGTCTAAGAGGATTAAGAAATTAATAGATCTAGTTTTCTTTTTTCATAATTATCTATAGTTTTACCTATTCTAGTTTTTTTTTTATTTTTATTTTTTAATATTTTATACTTTTTTTTTATTCCTAGGCCTGGCCTAGGAATAGATTTTGTTATTATTATAGGATAACAAAAAAAATTTAGCTAGGAAGGAAGTTGAAGTTTATAGTTTTTATTTTACTATCTACTAGTTTCTAGATACTTCTATTAACTTACTTTTTAATATATTATTTTTAATATACTAAGAGGCCACAATCGACTTAAACTAGGGTATTATATTCCTTAGAAAACTTTTATATACCTCTCTTATTCTAGGATTTAGATTTCTAAATACTTTGTCTATTAGTTTTAGGACCTTTTCCGTATAATATCTCAAATAGCTCGTAGTTATCAGACTATGAATATTAGGATCGGATCCTAACTAAGTTTAGTATTTTAACGGACCCTTAACCTACCTTATTTACTTAACTTAAAGAGCTAGGATCTTTAGTTTCTCTTTTAGGAGAATAAACTATCTAAAAGATTATAAGGATTATTCTAATCCGCTTATATAAATCCAACCCAATAGAGATTACCCGGCTATCTTTAACTGATTTATTAGGCCCTATTCTATCCTATTCTATACTATATTATAACTACTAGTCTATTTACCTTTCCTAACAATAATACGCTACTCTATTCTGTTAGTTACGCTTCTAGTATATATCTATATAACTTCTCTTTTACTTTTTTCTAACTTTAACTCTCTAACTAGTAAATAAGTATAGAGCTTAAGAGTAAGGATAGTAAGAGTAGGGACTTACTCCGGATTCTCTACTCTCTAGTATATATATTCTCTACTCTCTAGTATACGTACTCTCTACTCTCTAGTATATTTATTCTCTACTCTCTAATATACTTATTCTCTACTCTCTAGTACTCTTGTCCTCTACTTCTTTCTCTAGTCTTAACCTATCTCAACTTAAAGAACGTAAGATAGTATTAGTATACGTTGTTTTTTATCCTTATATACTACGTATACCGTATAATTCGATTCGCCTCTTCTAATAGAAACAGGCTACTTCGTTCTAGTAGTAGTTGTAGAACTTTGCCTTGCGCTAAATCTATATTAGAATATCTAAGGCAAATATAGATACCTATACTATTACTTTAATAATCGACTCTTACTAGTAAACAAGTATAGAGCTAAAGAGTAAGGATAGAGGGCTCTCTCTCTCTCTCCGTATCTAGGAGTAGCTAAGAAGAGGACTATTTAGCTCGTACTATATATTACTTATAATATTCTCTAGTCGTAATTAGACGAGTCTCTCCTTAAGAGTAAAGAACTCTAGAAGATAACCTATACCTTTTATTTAGTCTATTAGTTTTACTACGCGTATACTCCTCTAATCCCTTTAAATTAGGTATATTTAATCTAAGGTCTACTTTTATCTAATAAATACTTTGGGGAACAATATTTTTATTAGCCCGGGAGTCAAATTAAGAGGATAAGAGTATAAAAAAAATTACTTTTTATCTTAGCCTATTATTTAGTAAAGGTCTAGTAATAAGAGGTAGGACTTAGTCAATAGGACTTAGATTAGATCTAGTAAGTATTATATAACTAGTAAGGGTCTTGGTACTAAACGTATATTTTAGAGCGAGAGACCTAAATTTAAACCTCAAAAAGTTATCTACTAGATAGTAAAATACTAAGTATATATTTTACTATTAGGAGGTTTATTAAACGGTCTACTAAACTTCTTTATCTCTCTTTAAACTCTGTTCTATCTATTTATATACTTATCTTAAGATCCTACTACCTTTACTTTTATATAGTAGCTAAGCGGCTGAGGTTGATAATAAGCTAAGGCTATATTACTATATTTATCTCGCCTATAGGACTAGTTTATACTAGTAATTAAATCCTAGATAATCTTGGTTTATTATCTTTATTCTTTATAATTAGAGATTCTATTTCTTAGTCTTCCTTGATTCTAGAGTTGGTAAGGCAATTTGCTTATTATATTTAATTATAATTAATTTTCTAATATATTTAGAAGGTACCCAGGTGCTCTAGATTATAATAGTATTTACTTTATTATTCTTTATAGTAATATTTCTTATACTAATTTCTAAAAAATACTTAAAGTTGGCTTGAAAATTATAATAAAGTTAGGAAATCTCTAGAGACATTCTCCAAGTTATATTACTATTATTTTATATTTAAAAATAGTATTATAATTATATTAGCTTTTGGATTTTGGATTATCTTATAGTATTATAGTACTATATTCTATATTCTAAGTTTAGTAACCCTAGTTAGTTACTAAATCTAACCTTTAATATAGATATCCAGCTCGTTCTTATCTAGTAATATAGTTAGGCTAGGGTTTGAAGTCTTTTAAGTAAGTAAATCAGCTAGATTATCTTGACTATTAATCTTTCTTACCTCTATAATATCCCTATTTTTATAGAATTCACGGAGGGCTATAATATTAATTATTAATCTTTTTCTCTTTATCAATCCTAGTTTTACCAAGTATTTATATAAAAAATATGAATCTATATATATAATAATAGGTATAGCGCGAAACCCTAGCTCTTTAACTATCTAGGAGATAGTTACTACTAGAATAAAGCCTTTGTCTACGCCGTTAGATATCGCTAGGATTTCTAAGGCTAGAATAGATCTAGTAATATATTTTACTTTGGTTGAAGACTAATAGATAATATTATCTTTAATTATAAATAAAAATCTATCTTTTTATATCTCGTTTCTAAGGATAATTAGTTAACCTATCTAGCTAGAGAGCTCTTTATTATTTGTAAATAAACTATCTATAAAAACGTAGAGTTTATTTAAGATAAGATTGAGTAGAATAAAAGTTAAACCTCTCTAAAGGTTATTCTTTTACTATAAAAGTCTTTTATTTAGTACTTTCATGTTGTTAACTTAGAGATCCTATTACTATACTATAATAGGTAGATTAAAAGCTACCTCTAGTTAGTAAATTAATATAATATATACGCCTCTAGTATATTATTAAATATAGAGGTCTCTAAAGTTTAGATTCTTTAAATTAATCTAAGAAAGCTTCTCTTCTTATATCTTCTAATTAGTAACTAGATTTGCTCCGTGAAACAATAGTACGTATCCGTTGAAAATAAGGTTATTACTATATATAAGGGTTTTAAGAGGTTTTCTAAGAAATTTAGCTTTAGATCGTTCTAATTCTTTAAGTAATTTGAATTTCTCTAAGTATAGGATTAATACATCCTCTATTCACATACTAATAATACCGAAATTGTTGTTATTTATTACTATAAGAAGGTATAGATTATAGACTAAGATAACTATTTTTAGTTATTTCTTATAGTACTTGAGGTAAGTATTATACTAATATAATCTAGCCTAGGAATCCTCTATAGTAGTAGGATTATTTGTATAATTGTTCTAGGAGGATACTAGTTTACTAGTTCCTTTAGAAGGTAAACGTAGATAATTCTATTTAGTAGTATTTCTAACTAAATATATACTAAGGAAATATCTCTTAAGTTCAAGGTAATAGCTACTATTTATAGGTTATATTTGGTAAATAACCTAGGGTAAGTAGAGTTACTACATTTATAAGAATAGTTCTTTAATTTACTTGTTGAATTATAAGTTATTACTCCGGGATTTTTTCAAAGGCGTATTAGTATCTTTATCTTTAATCTTGTAGACTATCCTTAAGCTATAGATCCGTTGATTTATTTATAGTTTTAGGATTATTTTTATAATAAAACTATCAAGAAGTCCTTTGATTTCCTTTTTAGTAGGGTCAACCTAGGGTATATTTATCATTAGTAACTTTATTTACTTACGTAGTTCTATATACAATTTCTAGTCCGACTTTTCCTTTATTAATAGGAAGGTAGAGACGGAATAAATTAGTACTAAGGTAAAGGTTTAGTAGTTATTAAGTCTTATATATTATAATCTAGTCCTTAGGATATTAATAATAACTATTCCTTAGGTACTAATGGTCGTTTCTTAGCTAGTAGCTAGGGTTACTAGGCTCTAGTAATCAGATTATTTTATTTTTACTATAGGATTTTCTTAAGAAGCTAACTCTGAATTATTATTTCCTATAGTATTTTCGTCTTCTAAATCCAATATATTGATATTTCTAGAACTAGTAATCTTAATTACTAGCTGTTCTTAGAAAGGCTTAATATGTATAGAACGTAAAATAACGTCTTTATTGTTTATTCTAACCGTATAGTTATGTTAGACTATCTTTTTTAAGATATAAGGTCCTATCTAGCCTTTTTACTCTCTATATACAAGTACTTTGGATCTGATTAGTATGATTTATAGGCTAACTAGTATAGGTCTATTACGCTAGGAGAGTACGGATACTACCTACTACTTTACCTAATAGTTTCTTAGGCCTTTGATTACCTTTTCTATTATAGAGGCTCTTTGTAGTATACTTTGGCTTAGAGGAAAAAAACCTAAGATCTTAGGGTAAGTACTAAAAACTAGTAAGGTTAGTATAAGCCTATCTAGTCTAGCTATACTATTGATAGCCTTAATAGCAAGCTAGAGGAGGATATAATCGTATTGTAGAGGAAGTTCTTATTAGAAAATTGAAAATATATAGTAAAGAACGTATTCGTATCTCTCTACTTTGCCTATTAATTAATATGCCTTAATAGGTACTTCCTATCTAGTAGTCGAAGGTAAAAATCTATTAAGTATACTCTTATAGTATCCCAAATAGCCTTAGATATTATTAAACCAAGGAATCGAGCTATATAGAAAGCCGTTACTATATCTATAATATAGTATTGGGTCTTTACCTTAGATATATATAATATCTATTACGTTTCTAGTATTAGATATTAAGTTATCTTTTAGAGTAAACTTGAATCTCTAAGAGGCCTTTAAGTTTGTCTAATAATATTCATAGATTAAGGTAATTATATTAATAGTATTAATATTAATACTACCTAAGCCAGCTCTAGATAGAGCTATAAGTAAACGTTATACTAAAGGGTATCTAAAATATTAGTATAATTGCCTCAATCATTGTTTGGTAAGGTTAGAGAAGGAAAATTAGTAGAATTCAAATAATATAACTAGTTATAGTAACGTAGTAGGCTTAGTAATATATATTATTTTAGCTTTCTCCTATATATCTATACTATTTATATTATATATATTATATATCGAGGTTATAAATTGCTAATCTAGCTATATAATCTAAGATATATAACGTAGTAAGTAACGTTGCTAAACTAATTACGCTAGATAGGTACTAGTATTAAATAGGATTTCGAGCTACGGATATCTATATTTATATATAAGTAGGAATATATATTTCATTTAGATAATATCGTTTTTTAGATTACCTACGTATATACTAAGTTTGCTTATATCCCGTATATATATTAGGAAAGGTATATTAGTAGAGACTACTATTAAGGAGATAATAGTATTAGGACTTTTTGTTTTTTTATCTTCCTCTTACTTGTTAAAGATCCCGTAACAAGAGGTAGAACTAAGTTAAGGATTAGATATAGTAGATATTATATAATCAAGAGGAGTACTAGTACTAGATATATATTTTAGAACAGGAGACTTACTCCTAGACTTAACTATCGAAATTACGGTCTAAGGAATACTATAGTCATTTTACTATTAGCGGTTTTATCAAATAGTCTATTAAACTTTATCCTCTCTACAACTCTTATCTTATCTTTATATTATATACCTACCTAAAGATCCTACTACCTTTTACTATAATATAATAGCTAAGCGGCTAAGGTTAATAATAATCCGAAGCTAGATTACTATATTTAACCCGCCTATATTTAGAGGTTGTACTAGGGTAATTTCTCTACTTTTAAGACGTTTCCTAGTAGCTATAGTAGTATAGATATCCAGCCTATATCTTTTAAATATTTATATTACTTTTCGGACTATATATTTAACTAGATACTATTAATAGAACTATAAACTATAAGAATATATAACGAGTCTACTAAAAATCAAACTTGTACGCTAAATAACTAAATAAAACTTTACTAAGAACCAAGGTATTAATTATACGACTAAGCTAGGACTAAATAAGTTAACTAGACTACTAGAACGGGTAGTATCTTATAATATTTACTAGGCTATTCCCTCCCTAAGCCTATTCCTAGACCCGACCTAGTAATAGATCCTAATAAAAGAAAATACAAAAGTATAATAAAAAAATTAAGGGCTCTTCTCTTCTAAGGAAATACCCGGAAATGCCTATCCTATTACCTAATATAGGGACGTACCTACCGCGTAAATTATTTAGAACTGAAATAAGGATATAACTCTTACGACTTTCTACCTTTACTTATAGAGATTATTATAAAACTTCTCCTAGTAATATTCTTATCTCTAATATCCGCACGTAAATATTTATAGAACCGACAAACTAATAAAACGAATAATAAACCGAGCCCTAATACGTCTATATTATAGAGTAGACCTTTGTTACTTTTCGACTTTTCCAATTCTAATATTACTAAGCCTATAGATTCTACTATAAGTCCTAGATCTAATTATATTACTTTTAAAGGTATCGAACGCCTTATTAGATCTATAAAAGACTAATTCAAGCCTCTTAATAATAGTTAGAAATTCAAATTTAGGCCTTTCTATCTCAAAAACTATTCCCTTGTACTAGAGGAATAGTTTAGTAGTAAAAATATTATAGACTTTCTTACTTGCCTAGAAGATACCTTTGAAACGTATAAGGTTACTAATAGAAGCTATTATATTTAGGCTTTAATACGTAATACTAAGTCTAGTCTTTTATATAATATTAAGACTCTTAATAGATATTAGAAAAAGAACTACAAACCTTTCTAAGAAGCTCTTCGTAAAGAATATATTACTAATAATAAGCGTTAATAAAAAGAAAGTACTACTTACTTAAAAGAACTCGGCGTCTAGAGCTTAGCCGGGAACTTAGATATATAAGGGTTTATTAGAGAATTCAAGGTTTACTATCCTACTATTATTAAGTATAGTAAATTAACTAGTTTGTCTATAAGTAGAATCTTCCTTAGTTGATAACCGGAAAAAAGTCTAAACGATTTATTACTAGTTATACAAACATGTCTTAGTTTATAGTTATTAATAAAGAAAGAACCGCTATCCTAGAAAATACTATTAATAGGACTATTATACGATAGAACGAGTCTAAGGTTAAGAAGAAACCTTTAGCTATACCTTACCTTTGAATTAAAACTTTAGAGCTCCTCGAATAACTAAAGGCAATAAAAATACTAAGGAATATTATCTTTTATACTATTATAGAGTCTACTAATCTATTACTAGCTATAGTTAAGAAAAGTACTCTGGAATTTGCTTGACTCAAGTAGTAAATCTATAACTATTTTCTCAAACCTACTTAAGTAAGTAGAATAAACTATACCTAACCTTCTCGTCCCTATATTAATAAAAATATTCCTTAATCCCCTTAATCTACTTTCTTATTTTATAAATCCAAAATATAAGTCCTAGTAACTAATAAACTTTTTGGCTTCTATTTCTAGGCTTGGCCTAGATATAAAAACAAGTTATAGTAAAAGGACTAGAGTATACCTAAAAAGAAAATAACCTTCTTAAGAAAAGATAGGATCTTCTATTTAGGTTTATAAGAACTATCTTATTATAACTATCCGGGAGGTATTGACCCTCTTATTCTATTACGTAAGCTCTATTTAGCTATAATAATCTAAACGTTCTAGACTCTCTCTCCCTTATTAACTATAACTACTTAGAATTCTTTAACTCTCTTATTCTATCTTATAAGGTCTACTCTATTATAATTTTTTAAGACCTTTAGCCTACTTCTCTCTAGTTCTTTATAACTATTCGGAAATTTTTAACTCTTCTTATTTTATATTATAGGACTTCTTCTTTACGACTATTTAAATACCTTTAACCCTCTCTCTTTAATTGTATAAAATAATTAAGGATTTTTCGACTCTACTTATTTTATTTGATAAGTTTATTCTAGGGTAATCTTTTAAGATATCTAAACCTATCTTATTTAGCTCTTTATAGTAATCCGGACATTTCGACTCTTCTATTCTACGCCTACTTTTATACTTTTATCTTACTCTTATATTTTACTTGCTACTCTTCCCTTCTTTCCTAGTTACTAGGTCCTATTTTGGTTTAAGTAGCCCTAGCGATTCTTTATAACTCTCTCCCTTCTAGATCCTCTTATTTCTCTACTAGGCAACGCCTCTATAGTTGACAACTAGTTGCCTTGCGATACTATAACTAAGTAGAAGCCGGGTATCTATTTTCGTAGCCGTGCGGTTTAACTAGGTACTAGATAGATCTACTTATCCTATCTTATATCGTCCTATCCTATTATATAGTTTAGGGTTTTCTAGTATACTAGTATGGGGAGCAATTATCTAATAGCTAAAAGTACGCCAAGATCTCTTAACTATATTATTATTATATTAGCGCCTTTGTTAGGGTAGGAATAGGACTAATAGTAGTAATATACTAACGGCTTTGTTTCTTAAGTAGAACGGACTCGACTCTATAGGATAATAGCTCTATAGGATAATATATAAGATATCATAAAAACTCTACTCTTTCTTAGGAAACTAGCCTACCCCTTCTCCTATCTTTTCTTCTAGCTCTTAGCTTTGTCCCCCCTAGTAGTACTACTCTACTCTCCTTCTTAACCGGGCTATTAGCTTATTAGTATTAGGCTAGACTAGCCCCTAACGCGAAGTTAGGAGTCTTATTTACGTATTCTCTATTCTTCTTCTTAGATCTATTTTACTACTTATAGTTAAGAAAGCCTTAAGCGCGGCGTACTTCTAGTAAAGTCTATATTCTAGACTATATCTAATATAAGGCTATCGCCCTACTCTACTTCTCTTTCTAGTCTTACTCCTCTCTTTTTAGCTATTATCCTACTCTTCCTTCTAGTCTTACTCCTATTCTCTCGCGCGCGTACTCTTATTTTGATATCTCCTACTTATCTTAGGGCTTATAGCTACTTAATTTCCTCTTTACTATTATAGTTTAATACGTCTCCTAAGAAATAACTACCTACTCTAAGTACTAATACTCTAACGGCCGTACCCCAAAACTACTAGTCTAGGTAGTATGAATCGATACTTGGATAAGAAAGGGAAGAAATTAAAAGGAAAAATCTTATTTCAATAGGACTTAAAGGACCTACTTTTTTAGGTTTATTTGGTAATCGTTTAGGAATATTACGGCCGTTTACTAAATACGGCTATCTAAGTCCTATCCTTTAACCTAGTTAATTTTATTAAACTAATTTAGGAGTTATATCCTAAATCTTACCCTTGTCGTTCTAGTTTAGAGTTGAGTTCTTCTCTTTCTATCCCTAGGCCTAGCCTAGTAATCAAATCTATAGGATTTTTATACGCGTCTTTCTTGTCTTAAGGTTTGGTTTTTTGACAATCTTTATTACCTAGTCTAGGATCTAACTTAGTAACGTCACTAATAGCTAATAGTTATTAGACTATTAAAGCTAGAATCGAATTCTACCTTTAAGTTAGAACTTTAACAAAAATTAGTCCGTCTTATCTATATACTAGGAGTGACTATAGAGGCTACCGGTAGCTATACTACTAGTAGCCTCCCAAACGGCTTATACGCAACGCCAAAGTTCGAATAATAATAAGAATATATTATAAATCCTCTAGTCTCGCTCTATTAAGTCTTGAAAAATATTTCTAAAAATATACTATTATTTCTAGGGAGGCTACCTCTAGAATAGCTAGTATTAGAAACTCTTAAATAAATATAAATATAAGACCTAGAATAATAGTAAAAATAGATTAAGAATCCTCTAGTCTAGCTCTATTAAATTAGAAAAAATATTTTTAAAAATATACCTTTTTTTCTAGAGAGGCTACCCCTAGAAAAGCTATCTTTTATTCTAGAAACTCTTTTATAATTTTCTAAATACTAGACCTATAATAATACTAAGAATAGAACTAGAGCTCTTTAGCTTAGCTCTATCTAGCTATATTAATATACTTCTAGAGATATACTATTTTTCTTAAGGAGGCTACTCTTAGTAAATTCTTTATAGATAATATTAAGAAACTACTTAAACTTTAATAATAATTATATTTTTATCTTATATATAGCTAGAGCTT
>QWZN01000416.1:0-14540 GCA_003693225.1 Venturia aucupariae
ATTCCTAAAGGCGGTACCTAGGAGGAGCTTACTAAGGCGTATCGCGATCTCTAGGTTAGACCTATATCTCTATCTAGTTACTCCGTCAACTATAGTAAGTTACTATATCCGTTTCCTTCGCATATTATACTATATTCAGTCGAGCCAATCGTATAAGTACTAATTAGTCGTCTCCGATAGGACAACTATAATATTATTAAGTAAGTTAAGAAAGTTATTAAGGATAATTACTATTTCAAGAATATTATTAATAGATAGGAGACCGAACTTACGAACTTGGTTACTAACAAGTTTGCTGCATTTATTAAGTAGGAGATATATTACTTCGGCGAGTCGAGTTTCTTTATATATTGCTTCCGCGAAGGCGGACTAATTACTAAACCAGATTAGTACTTCATAACAGAATAGAATGAACGCGATCTCGACGATATACTCGGGGATAAAGATAGCGATAGTAATAATAAGGTAGATAAACAGGACAATAGTAAAGGTCTACCTACTACGGTAGCCGCTAGGAAGGTTGATACTTTTTCTTTTATTAGTAGCGATAACTAGTCTTCTTATATTAAGGGACGACACAACTATAAAAGGGGGGTAAGAATATAGTAGGGACATGCTGTTATAGGGCTAGTATATAAGGGACGGACTTAGTATCTATCTAATATTTAAGAACTAACCAACAATATATATTTATACTACCTTTAGTACGATAGTCTTTTAAGTAGTATATTTGAGACCTTTTATCTTATCTTTATCTATATATTTACTTCTATCTAATCTTACCTCCACTCCATTATTCTATCTGACTATAAGATCCTATTAACGGCGGATAATAATATCTAGCTTTTACCTTACCGAAGCTCTTCCTACTACACTATATACCTCCCGGAAACTCTATTAAGGACCTTTAGGCAACTATTTCGAACCTCGAGTAGTCCGGAGTAGAGTAGCTCGCGCGTAGTAACGTAAAGGAGGAAGAATTAAAGCTACAACTCGAGCGTACTAAAAAGAATAAGAAAGCTTTAGAGGCGGACCTTAAGGCACTTACGATCCTAGTTAAAGATATAGTAGAAACCGGTACCCAACTTATTACCGATTCTAGAGAATTCTAGCGCGTAGTCCTACGACCAATCGTCTTATCGGACGGTAGATCGTAGCTATAGGACGCTATCGTACTAATCGGCAAAGGCCTAGAGAGGTAGACGAAACTACGTAATACTTTCGCGACCGACCTCGTCGCCGTCGCAGATATAGTCGGATAAGAAGAGGAAATTACCAACCGAGTATTATCTAGCGTTAATACGGGTAACTACGAGCTATTCTAGTCCGGTCTACCCGTACCTAAGCGCCTACGAATCGGAGACGGCTATATATAGCTACGCGGACACCTACTATACGAGTACCTAGTACCGAGTATATATAGAGGAGATAGTAGTAGCGGAGTTTAAGACTATAGATAGCGAGAGCTTAAACAAATAGATAACGGATAAAGGATAACGGAAACGCCGAAGGGCCACGGAGAGCACGANCGGAGGGGGGAGATGTCACGGATCAATATGGATAGGATATATAGCCGAGGGAGCTCGGATATTATAGCCGAAGGAGCTCGGTAAGTACGAGGAGGCACGGCCTTACTATAAGTATAATAGTTTAGTAGTAATAGAATAATAATAATATTAATAGATTCTTTATAATTACGTTCAACCACCGGGTTTCCGTGATATATATACCGATAGAAAAGGGCTAGAGGCCGACCTAGATAAAGTTTAAGCTATCTAGGTATAGTAGTCCCTAAAGATATAGCGCGAGGTAAGACGGTTCCTCGGGTTTACGAACTACTACTAGGTATTCGTACCTAAATACTCGAGGATCGCCGCTCTATTAACTACTCTAACTAGTCGAAACACGTCGTTCTCCTAGGGTACCTAGGCCGAGGAGGTATTCTAGATACTAAAGGACGTCTTTATACGGGCTCCGGTCCTTAGGTAGTAGGACCTATCGCTTTCTACGTTTATCGAGGTAGACTATAGCGGGTCGGCGTTAGGAGGCGCCCTTAGCTAGAAAACGGGCGGAGTCCGCCGCCCTGTCGCCTTCTATAGCGAGAAGCTAAATACGGCCGAGATTAACTATAATATCTATAATAAGAAGCTTCTAGCTATTATCCGATATCTATAGTAATAGGATAGCGAGCTTCGTAGTATAGGCTACTTTATAGTCCTTACCAATTATAGGAATCTAGAACATTTTATAAAGAAATAGAAGCTTTCTAAGCGCTAGGCTAGGTAGGTAGAAACCTTAATAAGGTATAAGTTCTCTATAGTATATCGCCCGGGGGCCGACGCTATTATACCTAATACCCTCTCCCGAAGGGATTAGGATAGCCTAGACGATACGGACTACGATTCTAGGTTTAAGTAGCTTTTTCCCTAGATAGCCTAACTAAATAGACGTAAACCGCCCCCTTTACGACGGAGTATAGTACGTTTGAAGGGTCCCTAGGTTCTTTTAAGGAAAGAGAGCTAAACCTACTATAGAATAACTTAGCTATATACGATACTACCTACTAGAGGGTTTTCTAGGCCGTTAGGGACGGTCTCTACATAGTACCCCCTAGTCTCCGCCTCAAGGTCTAGATAGGCGACTATAGGATCGACGGCCGAGGGCTACTCTACTATAGGGGAAAGCTCTAGGTACTAGGCGCCCCCTTTACGATAGAGGCCGACCGAAAGGAGGCGGATCCCTTGGTCGCGGATATAGACGCCCTCTATACTAGGCTAATCTAGAGAAACTACGACTTGGCGGTCTCCGGCTATTCTAGCCGGGAAGCCTTAATTTCTACTATAGCTAGAGACTACTACTAGCCGCTCCTATTAGTATATATCCGGCGCTTTCTTAAAAACTACGACTCCTACGGTCGAAATAAGATATAGTAATTACTAAAGGCCGGACTCCTCTAGCTACTCCTAGTCCCTAACTGGTTCTTCTCGGAGATCTCTATAGACTTTATAACAAAATAGCCCGATAGCGAGGGTTATACTAACGTGTAGGTAATTAAGGATCGGCTTAGTAAGACCGTGGTTTTCGAGGCGATATCTACTACTAATACGGAGGAGTACGTACAAAAGTTCCTAGAGTACTAGGTACGCTACTATAGCCTCCCCTAGGCTATTATAAGTAACTAGGGCAGCAACTAGATAGGAAAATTCTAGAGCCGCCTCTACTACCTTATAGGCGTGGAACGTCGGCTTAGTAGTACCTACTATATATAAACAGACGGAGGCCCCGAGCGTATAAACTAGGAGCTATAGGCCTACCTCTAGAGCTACGTAAACTTCACGTAGTCCGACTAGAAGAAGTAGCTCCCCGCTATATAACTAGCGATCAACGGCTAATTCTACGCGGGTATTAGTATATCGCTATTTTTCGTAACTTACGGTTATTACCCCCCTCCGCCCGTCGCACTTAAGGAGGACCCCGCCGGCTATTAAGCGTTGCCTACCGAGTTGCGGGCGGAGGCCTTTATAAAGAAGATAAAGAATATTACCGATATCTACTAGGCCTCTATAGCCGTGTCTAGCTAGTAATAGGAGGAGTCCTTTAACAAGACTAGGTAGGCCGCCCTAAAGTACGTAGTAGGCGATAAGGTCTAGCTTAGCCTCTAGAACTATAGGAGTAAGCGGCTAAAGAAGAAGCTCGATACCCGCTAGGTAAAGTATATAGTAGCCGAGGTAATTAGCCCTCTCTCTATACGGTTAGAGGGGATCTCTAAGGGTATCTATCCGGTCTTTTACCTAGACCTCCTACGGCCCGCGTTATAGGAACTACCTCTCCCTAGGCAGGTTATCGACGATTCTCAACCGGCTCCCGTACTATCCGAGTCGCACGAGGAATAGGTAGTTAAGGAGATCCTCTATACCTAGACCAAGTCTAAAAAGTACTAGGTCCTAGTAAAATAGAACGGATTCTATACCCCTACGTAGGAACCCCTCGAGGAGATAGAAGACGTCGAGGCTATAGACTATTTTAAGAGATCCTACGGTAGCGTACGTATTAACGACGGGCTACTAGCCGATTGGGACTTAGTCCCTCGTAAAAGGATCGGCCCCCGCCGGTCCTAGTATCGCTACTATATTCTATAGTAGCTTATTTAATATTATTATTTTCATAGTCGCATTTTTACTTTTTATAGTAAGGTAAAGTTATAAGTTTAGTTCATTTATTATCCGGCGAGGATACGTTAGTATCCGATCGAGAATAAACGGCCTCCGGCCCACGTAATATTATTATAAGAAAAAAAAAAGAAATTCTATCTCCTACCTAGTATTCCCGTCTAGAGGGGTTACTCCGGACTCTAGGCAAGAACGATCGGCCTCCGGCCTACTCCTATAATAATAATAAAAAAAACCCCTATCTCTACTATATATTCCTACCTAGGGGGGTTATTCCGGGCCCTAGGTAGAAACAGACGGCCTTAATTATAACGGTAGCGGCCGAGTATAAGGGACGTAGGGATCGGGCCGGAGGTAAGGCCTACTATAATAGCGGTCTCTATAGTAGTAGTAAGGGTAAGGATAATAGCGCTAAAAAGCGGTTAGTAATCGAAAACGGGCGGAGTCCGATACAAAATATACCTAGGTAGCTTATTTATATTATAATCAAGTCCTAAGGACTTAAAGGATTTTAATACGTAGACGAGCTCGTTATACTCTATATTACTACAAAACCGACGGTTAGCGCTCGAAAACAGACGGAAGCCGAAATTAATATATAGATTAGTAGCCGTAGACTAAGTCTAGGCCGTATATATAATATACGTAAATAACGGCCTAAAACGAGGGGTTAGCGTACAAAAACGAGCGGGATCCGGAAACGGCTAACTTATATATCTATATAGGCCTTGTTACCTCCCTTATAGCCGAGGCAGGCCTTGGTTTTTCGCGCCGCCTAAAAATAAGCGGTTAGTACCGAAAAGCGCGTAGATTCTAGGTTGTAACTTATAGTATTATTAAGGTAGTCGATGCCCTTGGCGGCGCAGGCTACGTAGTAATATTAGCGCTAGTCTCCGGTTAGAAACGAGCGGACTCCGACGGACTAGAAAAACTTATAGGAGAAGATATAATATTATAGGCGGGGGGCAGAGAGTAGAGGTTTTACTATAGATTCTAATAAGTCTAGGAAGGCCTCGATTTCTCTCGAGGAACTTACTAATAGTTAGTAGTTTAAGGAGAGAGGAGTTAAGGGAGGCCTAGCCTTAAATAGATTTTACTATAATAGCTAGGTTACGCTAGTATTATTACTAGATCCTATTATTAATCGACGAGGGCTTTTAATTAGCTACCGACCGTTCTAGCTAGTTAACTACGGAAAAGTAAAGGTAACTAGTTAAGGTTAGGACTAGGTAAGGTAGCCACGATAGCCGTATATAGGAATAGAGACGGTTTCCGGCTATAAAGCGGCGGAGACCGTAATATTCCTCCGACCGACCCTCTTATACTTAGCTTATAACAGGGCGGTATACTAGTAGTAAGGCCGCTAGTAAGACTATATACGGGGTTAGGGACGGTTTCCGGCTATAAAGTAACGGAGACTATAATATACCCCGTTAAAACCCTCTTACATATAGCTTATAACGAAACAGCGCGCGCGGCGATTAGACGCCAGCGCTTTTACTTCGGAGGCTATAGAGAGGGAGTTAGAGAGTAATATTAGGGGCTAGCGCCCTTAAGATAGTTGGGACTAGGAACTATATATAAGCGGAGCCCGTTGGGTAGCGTATAGACTACGAGACTATATAATAGGCCTTATCCCTCCTCCTACTTTATACCTTAGTTGACTTAGTTTTATCTACTATCTTAATCCTCGTATATATAGGGTCTTCCCGTGATATTATAGAGTAACTAGAGAAGGGGCGTAGTAACTATAGATAGCGAAGAAGGGCGATATTCCGATCCTAGCGTAGAATTAACTATTAACTACTAGTTATACCGCGGGGAGCTACTTCTTTTAGTTAGATTATATAAAGTTAATATAGTTTCGTAAGTAGGCCTAGAGCTCCTAGTTTATACGCTCGGGGCCTCCGTCCGTTTACGCGTAGTAGGCGCTACTAAGTCGACGCTCTACGCCTAGAAGTATATATAGTCGTTTCTAGAATTTCCTAGTCTAGTTACTACCCCGGTTACTAGTAATTGTACGGGGGAGGCCGTAGTAGCGTACCTAGTACTCTAGGAATCTTTAGGCGCAGTCCTCCGCATTTATAGTAGATATCGCCTTAAATACTACGGTCTTACTAAGCTGGTCCTTAATAACCTATATATTAGTACAACCCTCGCTATCTAGCTATTTAGTTATAAAGTCTATAGAGATCTCCGTAAAGAATTGGTCGGGGACCGGGAGTAGTTATAGGAGCCCGGCCCTTAAGGCCCGCTATATTTTATTACGTCCGTATAAGTTATAGTTTTTAAGGAAACGCCGTATATAGGTAGAGAGGAGCGGCTAGTAATAGTCTTAGGCTATACCGGAGATTAAGGTTTCCTAGCTAGAATAGCCGGAGACCGCGGAGTCGTAGTACCTCTAGATTAGTATTATCCGCAGGGCGTCTATCTTAATAGTAGCGGAGTCCGCGCCTTTTTAGTTGGCGTCTAACGTGAAAGGGGCGCTAGGTACCTAGAGCTTTCCTCTATATCGAAGTAATCCTTAGCCGTCGATCCGGTAGTTATCTATCTAGACCTTGAGTTTAAGTCCGGTAGGGATTATACGGAGTCCGTCCTATACGGCCCGGAAGACGCTCTAGTACGTAGTATCTTTTACGGCTAGGTTATTCTAGAGTAGGTTTAGCTCTTCCTCCCTAAAGGGGCCTTAGAATCTATCAAACCTGCCGTGTTCCGTAGTAAATAGCGCGGCCTACGTCTACTTAGTAAGGCTCTCTATAGGGAGGAGCTACTTAACCCGGGAATTATAGTCGGCCTTGACTAGGCCGTCCTAGTCGCGCTAGGATAAGGCGTCGGGAACTACGGCCTCGGCCCCTAGCCGATAGACTATAGAGAACTTGTATCTTATTAAGGTCTCCGCCTACCGTACCTAGCGTTCGGATAGCTTCTACTTCCTTATAAAGTATTCTAGGATTTAGTAATCGGTAAGGACTATAAAGTAGCCCGCGCCCTAAAGCTTACTATTCTAGTATTAAAGGTACCGGACTACGGCTAGAAGCTCCTTATTATAGTATAATAGGAAGAGCGTCGGTGAGGTAAAAGCTAGATATTATTATCCGCCGTCAATAGGATCTCATGGTTAGATAGAATGATAGAGTAGAGGTAAGATTAGATAGAAGTAAAAATATAGATAAAGATAAGATAAAAGATCTCAATTATACTACTCAAAAGACTATCGTATAAAAGGTAGTATAAATATATATTATTAGTTAGTTCTTAAATATTAGATAGATCCTAAGTCCGTCCCTTATATACTAGCCCTATAATAGTATATCCCTACTACATTCTCACCCCCCTTTTATAGTTGTGTCGTCCCTTGACATAATAAAACTAGTTATCGCTACTAATAAAAGAAAAACTTATCGCTACTAACAAAAGAAAGAGTTTCAACCTTAAGTACTAGTACCTACCGTACTAGATAGACCTTTACTATTGTCCTAACTATCTACCTTATTATTACTATCGCTATCAATATCCTCGAGTATATTATCGAGATCGCGTTCATTCTATACTATCATGAAGTACTAATCTAGTTTAGCGATTAGTCCGCCTTTACGGAAGCGATATACAAAGAAACTCGTCTCGCCGAAGTGATATATCTCCTACTTAATAAACGCGGCAAACTTATTAGCAATTAAGTTCGTAAGTTCGGTCTCCTATCTATTAATAATATTCTTGAAATAGTAATTATCCTTAACGACTTTCTCAACTTACTTAATAATATCGTAGTTGTCCTATCGGAGACGACTAATTAGTACTTATACAATTGGCTCGACTAAATATAGTATAATATACGAAGGAAAAGGATATAGTAACTTACTATAGTTGACGGAGTAACTAGATAGAGACGTAGGTCCAACCTAGAGATCGCGATACGCCTTAGTAAGCTCCTCCTAGGTACCGCCTTTAGGAATCTTAAGTATCGCATGATCTACCTTAATACCGCAGTACTAGAGCAATATAGTTAGACGAACACTATCTGCCTTTCCTACTAATCTATAGAAGTTTAACGGATAGGTAATACGGATAGTATAGTCGGCTGCAATCTAACGCTAAAAGTCTACTCCAAATCGCTCTGTATAATTACTGTTCTATATCTTTAGAAGGATCTTCGTAATATAACTATTACCGAAAGGGACTCCGGCTAGCTTGTTTATATCCTACTATACAACTAAGTTATCTATCTTATATATTGTTGGAACGTACTAGGTATAGTTATTAGTAGTCTCTCCAAATATAGTTAGACTACCTTGAATCTGGTTCGTACCTTTGTTTAATTCGATAGCATCCTTAACATTGATATCGATATAACGGAATACGATATTATTACCTTTTCTAGTCGTCTTAGCGTAGTAAGGGTAAGAGATTAGCTAGAATCGACGATCTAGACGGAGCGTAATATATCGAGCCTAGTATCCAATAGATTAGCGTATTACCTACTAGGTAATACTATAGTATATAGTTTGGTTCCATCCTAGATTATTCTTTCTATTAACCTTGCGCAAATACTAAATATAGTACGCTAACTCGATCTTAGCAATATCCTTAATAGTCTAGAACTAACCTGTCTATTATAAGTTATCGGGAACGTTCTTAAAGTACTTAATACTATTAATCTT
This sequence comes from Venturia aucupariae, assembly GCA_003693225.1. Lineage (NCBI taxonomy): Eukaryota > Fungi > Ascomycota > Dothideomycetes > Venturiales > Venturiaceae > Venturia > Venturia aucupariae. The sequence goes on from QWZN01000416.1 coordinate 8,828, forward strand.
CCTATTAAATAAAGCCTCCTCCTTCGTCTAGTACTTAAAAGTCGTCTCGTTTAGGATACTACTATCGCGGTCCTAGTCTTTAAGGTCGCTCTTTATCTAGATTTGATTACGAAAGGTTTTATACTCTTTAGGACTCATAGTATTCTTCTCGAAAATATTAATATTGATTAGCTTATAAGCGTAGATACTAATATAGTTAGAATAAATAGACGGGCGGTTACCTATACGGAACTACTTAAACTTATCGCGTAAAGTTATGAACGTAACTATATTCGTATAGGTTGCCTACTCTACTAGTCGCTTAGTAAGAAGTAATATCTTACTATTTCGTGTCTAAAGTGCCGCCTAGCCTATTATATATCGTAAATAGTTCTAGTATATCTTATCTTTGACGGTAATAACTATCTTTACGAACTTCTAAAAGTTATCTAGTATAGAGCGCTTAATTATTACTATCTTAACCTTCTTACCAAGGTCTATATATCTAATATCGCTAATGCGTATCTAACTAACCGTAGGTTTCTTTAGAAGGATACTCAGACGAACCTTATTAGCCGCAGTACTACAAGTATAAGTATTCTTAGTAAGCCTAGTATCTTTAACGTCCTCCTCTTTATCTATAGATCCTATATTATCCTTATTATGCTCCTTAGGAGACTTCTACCTACTCTTGCCTTTAGATCGAGTAATATGAGACGTATTATTATCTTCTCTAAACTCTTCCTTATTCTACTAGTCGAGTTCTTTTATCACTTCTTCGAGGATATTAAGTAGCGCTCCGTGAGCCGATCCTACGTTAGACGAGGGAGATAAAAGCGCTATATCTAATAGCTATTAACTTGTACCGGAAGATACTTAAGAATATTTACGGAAAGGATCGTTATTATACTAACCGATCTCCTTCGGACGTGTAAGATACTACTAAAGTTAGATTATAGTAATCGGTAATAAATACCTAGGATAATAAACTCTACCAAAGTCGTCCTAGTTAACGTCCTTAGAGTACTTATTATAAACTACTCGCTTAATCTCCTCGCCCTTCTCGATACTAATAATACTAACCAAACCTACTATATTAGATTGCTGTAGTCTCAATGAGTTTCGGGATCGTATAGCTATTAATAGACGATAGTAGATTACTACGCTAAGTATCTTAAGTACGGTTTGAATAGGAAGCTCGATAACTAGCTTAAGGTATAATCGAAGTCCGATAAGGAAGTTACGGCCGAGTTGGAACTTAGCGGTCTATAGTATTATACTATCCCTCCTATTAATAAAGAGAGGAGACTACTTATTATTAAGGAGACTACTAAGGATTCCGCTATCCTATTCGACGAAATATTTACCTACTCCCTTAATATTATCTGCTCGCGTTAAGCTACGAATCTCCTTGCACGCAGCCCTTACCTAATTTCGGGTTTTTACTCCTTAGGTCGTATATATATTGATAACAGACAGATCGGTTTCGAGTACTTCTATAACGGACCTAGCGGTTAGGACGAGTAGTTTATACTCTCTGTCTTTACTCTATTTCAGATAGTTAATAAAGAGTATCAAGACTATCTAATTTTAATTCGATCGATTCTCAATCTCCTAACGAATACTATTAAGATAAGTAATACGCTCTACTAGTTCTATAATATCTAGTACTTAACTCTATTTCTCGGCGCTCTACTCAATCGACTTAAACTATTCCGATTGTAGAAAGCTTACCGCATTATCCTTATCTATAGTATTTACTCTACTCGTAATCGTAAGAGCGGCGTTATTATTAACCGGTTTAGGTTCGGAGTTACTTATTATAGGCTTATCGTATCCGCTGTTATCGTCCTTCTAGCTTCGAGTCTTAGGTACTATTATAAGTGCTTTAGGTAGCTCGTATTCGTATAGTTTTGGTTTCGTTCGTATTCGTAGTTAAGGGTATAAGAAAAGAAAGATATAAAGAGTAAAAGAGAAGAAGGAAAGAAAGAATCCTCCTACTTAAATAGATATCCTTACTATATTTCTAGTCCCAGCCTATTAATAGTATCAATATAGTTCCCTATAATATTGTAGATAATAGTCAATATAAATATAATAGGAAATATAAATACTATGATTAAGTATATAAATACAAATACAAACTAAAAAACAATAATCGAAAAGAATAAACTATAATATATCGAAAATTTATCTCGCAATCTTCCTCCTTATCTTATTAATGTCGGTACTATCTTTAATAATGTTTTAGTAGATAGTTCTAGTCGTTTTAATATCCGGGGCTAGCCCCTAGAGTTATCTAAGTCCGTTTTATCAAAATTTCGCCGCTAGGAATCTACTATACGGAATTTTTCGTTACAACATTTCGGCATAATTTGAGTATATAAAAGATACTTCTAACTCGGCCCGTATACGCTATCTGATAATAGCTTAATACGCTATCTAATAATAGCTTAGGGCAGGACAGCTGTCGGACTATTTCTAAGGTATATATAGTTATCTATATAGGTCGACCTCTAAGGAGGAGGAGGAACTAGGAACTCTAGAGGTATAGAGAATACTCGTCTTTTTGTCTCTCTAGAGGAGGAACTAGAAACCTTACCGTAGTTATGCGGTGCCGCGGTTATAGTAGAAGCTAAGGAAGTAAATATAGTACGGTAGTCCTACTAAGAAAGTAAAACTCTAGATACGCGGCGGCTACAGTATAGTAGTCCTCCTAAGAAAGTAAAACTCTAGATACGCGGCGGAATATAGTATAGTAGTCCTCCTAAGAAAGTAAAACTCTAGATACGCGGCGGTAGGGCTACCTCTCGTTCACGGAACGATATAGAATACCTATACGGCTCCGGCGCAATTATAAGCACACGAGCGATGCGTAAATTTCTAGGTAGTAAAGGTAATAATATAACACCCAGGTCCGGCCCCTAGAGTCGTAATAGTAGTCTCTAAGTCGTCGAGGTTACTTTAATGTTTAGAGACTCCTTAATTTAAAAAGTACCCAGTACCAGGGCGGTCTGCTGATGCGATACTTAATATACGGCCTACTATTATAGTAGTCTCCAAGTCGTCGAGATTGCTTCGATATCTAGAGGTTCATCGATTTAAAAAGTACCTAGTACTAGGGCGGCCTACTTATCCGGTTCGATACTCTATACTACGGATCTATCTATTATTATCTTACTTAATAAATAAAAATACTAATACCCTACCTAGGTTTTTCTTCTTTTAGACGAACTATAAACTCCTCCTTTTCTATCCTCCGTCTCTCCTCGATCTATCTAATATCCTAGACTTATTCTACTACCGTGTCGAACTTAATAACGGGAGAATTTAACGCTTAATAATAATAATACAAATTCCAAAATAATTAATAAATTTTAAAAATTCAAATATACAAAACAAAATAAAGAATTTACTAGAGGAAAATTAAAATTCCAAATCAACAACAATAATAATTAATAAAGAAAATTAATATAAAATTTCAACTTATTAATTACCTCCTTATATTCCAATCTCGGGATGTGTAAACATCGTATACTAATTAGAATCGAAGTTAGAATATCGGTCTACGTTAAACTCCGGGTTATTATCGGGAGGGATATTGATAAAGTCCTTATATATATTAGGATTAAAGTTAGCTAGACGAGTAATCTAAACTATTAGACCTTCGTCTAGTTCTACCTTATCTACTATCAAGTTATCCGATAAGTAGTTAGAGAAGATATTATATTCTTCTCGATCAAAGCCGTCTAGGTTTAAAATTCGAATAAATGCTTCTACGTTAATATTATCGTTACTATCTGACTTACTAGAATCGGATAAAGCTTCTTCTCGTAGAATGAATACTCGAATACGATCTACGCGTATACTCTTGAATATAACTATATCGTCTAGTTTAGATAATTTATAGCTTCTAATTCGGCGTCTAGTATCCCTGTCTATATAAACTTTCGAAATCCTATACGGTCTAAGCTATCTAAATTCCAACTTATTACTAAAACTCTAGACCAATTTCGTATTATATAGTAGTACCAAGTTACTAACTTTAAGCTTCGAAGTACGGCGTTGAGATATACGAGTTACTTCCTAGTAGTCGATTACTTCTTAACGTATACGTTGCTACCTAGTAGTAGCTTTACGCAAATCTCCCTCTCTAAGATTAAGTTATTTCGCTCGTATTATAAGAAGGTCCTCTGTTGCCTTTATAGACTTCTAGTTTAGTATACGCTAGGTCGTCATTTTCAACTCGATTGGTAGGATATATTCCTTACTAAGTATTATTCTAGCTGGCGTTATTCCTGTCGTCCGTTTTATAGTTGTTCGTTCTACCTATAGGATACTATATAATAGAGATACCTAGGGCTTCTTTCTACTATCAGTCATCTTGCGCAATGCTATAATAATTAGCCGATAAGTTCGTTCAATTCCGCCTTAAGCCTACGAGTTATATAGAGAAATCTAAATCTTCCTAGTACTAAATAAGTAAAGTAGAGTATCAACGAAGCGTTTATTCTTAGGGCTACTATCTATACCGATCTTAAGAGGAACTCCCTATCTAGTAATAATATACTCGTAAATGAAGTTAGTAATCTATTTTATATTTGGAGAACCTCGAAGAGCTTTAGCTTTACTCTAACTACTAAGCTCTTCACGAGTATATATAATATACTCGAAACCTTCTCGTTTAGGCATGCCTGTATAGTTAATTGACCACCGAGTACTAAGTAACTTACTACGAATCTTTGTTATATTTAGACCCTCGTTGACTTTATTCTAATCGTTTATCTAATAAGTTTTACAACCTTTAACCTATACGGCGACGTCCTTATAATAACCTTCCTAGAAGTATTGCTATCTAACCAGCTCGGCGGTTACTTCTCGTCCTTTGTAACTATACTTATTATAAAGACGTTTAATAATTTCTTCTCGTTCCGTTGCATTATCGATAACGCGTCTATATAGTAATCCTCGTGCTTTTTAGCGGAACAATTGTCGATATAGAATAAGAAAGTTGAATACTTTCTTCCTAATAGTACGGTACTCCTTAGTAGAGGAGTATAGCGGTAGTTTCTTTAGTATTATTAGGTAATCCGCAATCATGTAATACTCGTTAGTATAAAAGCTATCTAGTCCTTACCACTTTCGACGCTTTTCTAACGAAGGTTCGCTCTCGCTATCCTATATTATACTAGAATTCTCGTTTGGATTATCGTCTAAGGAGTTATAAGATCCTAGTTAGTCCGTCGTATAGTATCCGTTAGAACTAGAAAGCGAACAGATCCGCGGACTATAATAAGTAACTACTCTAAGATCCGAGGCTACAAAATCGTTAATGTCGAAATTAGGAATAAGAGGAATATCCTTGATAGGAATATCCTTATATTAGCGAGATAGTCTATTAGTAACTATATTCTTCTTTCCTTCAATATATCGAATCTTAAAGTTCTATATTACTATCTAAGTAAGCTATCTCGTTATAAGTACGCCGGTAACATCGGATAATATTCTATTAATCTAATAAATAAGGGTCCGAGTATCTATTTCGATAACGAAATATATACCCTATAGGTAAATCTTGAACTTCTTAAGTATATTCAAGAGCGCCCTATATTCCAACTTAAGAGTATTATACTTCCTTTTAGTAACTGACTAGATACTACTCGTATACCTATATAGATAGCGCTTTCCTTTATACTCCTAAGAGAGCTCTACGCCCTAACCCTTAGTCGATATA
>QWZN01000417.1:0-14528 GCA_003693225.1 Venturia aucupariae
TAAAAATAAGCTATTTACCTAAGTAGTTTAGAACTAGTTCTAAACTAGTTTTCAACTAGTTATAAAATATATTATTTAACTATTTTTATAACTTATTTATAACCGGTTTTCAACTAGTTCTTAACTAGTTTAGAACTAGTTTAGAAATAGTTCTAAACTAGTTAAGAACTAAAGATTAGAGTTAGGGGTTAGAGTTAGGGTTAGAGGTTAGGGTTAGGGGTTAGGGTTAGGGGTTAGGGTTAGAGGTTAGAGTTAGGAGTTAGGGGTTAGGGTTAGAGGTTAGGGTTATAGGTTAGGGGTTAGAGCTAGAGGTTAGGAATTCTAGGATATAATAGTTTAGAATAGTTTAGAACCGGTTTAGAACTATTTTAGAAATAGTTTAGAACTAGTTATAGAAGTTATTATTTCTAAAATCTAGTAATTAGTTCTTAACGGGTTCTAAACTAGTTTAAAACTATTTAAAAACTAATTTAGAACCGGTTTAGAACTATTTATAAAAGTTAAGAAATAATTATATTTATAACTAATTCTAAACTAGTTCTTAACTAGTTTAGAACTAGCTAAGAACTAGTTATAAGTACTAGTTATAATAAAATTATTTTAATTTTCCTCCGCATAGACCTTAGTTACATGATATAACTAAGCGTACCTTAGATTGTAGCCTTAGGCTGAGATTATTTTAATTTTCTTATCTAAGGTATACTTAATCTAAGGTACGCTCAACCCTTATCTAAGGTGCGCTTATATATATACTCGTTCTATAGGCTCTTATCCTAGTGTCCTTATCTTATTATCTTTTACTAAGTCTATATTTTATTATAACCTTCTTTACTACCAGCCAAGCTAGTACTATATCTATAGTAGTATACTATAATCTACCCTAGCTCTGTAGAGTAGAGCCAATACTAGTATATTGTATCTTTTACGGCTAAGTTATTCTAGAGTAGGTTTAGCTCTTCTTTCTTAAAAGTACCTCTAGATCCGCCAAAATTACTATACTCCGTAGTAAAAGAGGCGGCCTACGTTTACTTAGTAAGGCTTTCCGCGGGGAGGAGTTGCTTAAAGCGGGAATTATAGTTAGCTTTAACTAGGCTATTCTAGTCTTACAGGGATAGCGTATCCGGCACGACGGCGTTAGCGCCCGGCTAATATACTATAGAGAACTTATATTGTATTAAGGTGTCCGCCTATTATATCTAGCGCTTAGAGAGCTTCTATTCCTTTATAAAGTATTCTAAGTTATAGTAGTTAGTAAGTACTATAAAGTAGCTAGTGCTCCGAAGCTAGCTATCCTATTACTAAAGGTACTAGACTATAGCTAGAAGCTTCTCGTTGTGGATATTATAGTTAATTTTGGTAGTATTAAGTTTGTTGCTATAGAAGATAATAGAGTATTAGACTCTATCTCTTTTCTAGCTAAGAGCGCCCTCTAAGGCTAACCCGCTATAGTCTACCTTAATAAACGTTGAAAGCAACGGGTCCTTCTACTAAAGAACTAGAGCCTACGTAAAAAGTTTCTTTAGCTCCTAGAACGTCTCCTCGGCTTAGCTATTCTAGGAGAATAATACGTTGCGCCTAATTAGAGCCGTTAATAGGGTAGTAATCCTTAAATATTCTAGTACAAATACGCGGTAGTAGTTTATACAGCCTAGGAATCATTAGACCTCGCGCTATATCCTTGAGGACTACTATACTTATACGGCCTCTATCTTCTCTAGGTTGGCCTCTTATCGCTTCCCGTTGGTATATATAATAAAGCCTAGATACCTAATTCTTTTCTTAGTAAACTCTAACTTTATAGGACCTAAGTATAGCCCCGCGGCTAAAAGCTTATAGAGAACGGTTTGAACCTTCCGAAAGTAGTCCTTATAGGAACTAGATAAGTAGATTAGTACGTTATCTATATACGCCGAGTAAAAATCGTCTAGGTATTCCCGTAGAATAGTATGAATATACCGCTAGAAACTAGCCGGGGCCCCGGCTAAACCAAACGGAGTTACTAACTATTCGAATAATCTATACCTTACCCTAAACGCTATTTTATATTTGTAGCCCTTAGCCACGCGTAGCTTCTAGAACGCCTATACTACGTCGACCTTGGTTAAATAGATAGCGCCCGTTAGGTTTTGCAAGGTCTTTGAGATAAGTAGGAGAGGGTAATAGTCCGCCTTAGTTACGGCGTTAAGGGCTTGATAGTTATAGTAGAATCTAATACCGCTAGAAGCTTTCTAAAGGAATAGGACTAGAGCCCTACTATTTAAGGTAGATAGGCGGATAAACTCTTTTACTACGAGGTTATTGAAAGTCTTATATAATATAAGTAGTTTCTCCCTAGATATACTATATAGCGGGCCCTAGAGTAGCGCCTTAAAAGACCCGTCTTTCTTTACCTAGAACTCAATCTTATGGTTAACATCGGGATAAAAGAGGGCTAGTTTCTCTACCTCCTAGCTAGAAAATAGCGGGGTAAGGTCGTAAATCTCTAGAGGTAGCTACTTTTGGAGCTATATCCTTATAGTAGGGGGCTTATCTCCTAATATCTTAAAGACGTCTTCTATATTAACCGTAGTAATCCGTGTTTATATATCCTAGGAGAAGCTAGCGATCTCGATATAGAAGTAAAAGTCTAATAGTTTTGGTCCGGAGTCCTACCCTATATAGTAGTCTCTAGGCCGGGGGTATGGTCTACTAACCAAGCCCGGCCGCGTCTATACGGGTACCTCTCTTAGAGACGCGGCTACCGTAGTAAAAGGCCGCTTGTACTCGCGCCTATTAGAGTTAATAAGATGTTCTAGCGGCGTAACTAGGGTAGTCTATTACCCTAAGTCCATCCTAATAGGAGCGGCTAATATACTATCTACTATATAGGCCCTAGGAATTCCAGCGGGCCTATATTATTAATAGTAGTAATGCTCTATTATCTACTATAGACTACGGCCGTACTAGACCCGGCCCTAATTAGGCGCTATCCGGATTATATTATAGACCTTCTATAGATTTCCTAGAATAAGGTTGTAGAACAAGTTAGGTATAATATATATATATATACTATCTAGTAGAATCCGCCTAGATTTATATAGAAGCTGACTACTCTATATATATTAGTATCTATTATTACTTTTGTAGTACTATATATCCGTTATAAAGCGCAATCGACTAGAGGGAGTCCAAGTCTCCTAGTTAGGTTGTTACTTATTATAGCGCAGTACTTATAGCCCTCTTTAATTGGAGTAAATATAGAGAAAAGAGTATTATTATTTAGATAAACGTCTATAAATATACTCCTTCCGTCTATCTTTACCTAATATAATTACTAGCCTCGTTCAAGTACTCCCTCCGCTCCCCTTATCCTATCTATAATAGAGAGCTACGCTTTTCTTGTCTCCTCTAGGTTGGAGTCCTCTAATAAAAGAGGGGGATCTAGTATAGTAAGGAGGGCGGATACGTCAACGTGTCTAGAGGAGGCCTTTGCGAGGTTTAGGGCGGTGTAGTAAATATAGTCGTTAGACTAGTAGCCGTTTCCTCTATAACAAAAGTAGAGCCCTTACCCTTACCTCAAGTGGAGCTTAGCTTTAGTAACCTATTTTATACGTGCAGAGGACTTAGAGCTGCTACGGGTTAGTTATTATTATAATAAGCCTAAAGTAGGGCGCTATCTACCCGATTATACGCGGGTAGTATCAAGGGAATAACGGTATTAGGACTTTTATTTTTATCTTTGTCTCTTACTTATTAAAGATCCGGCAACAAGAGGCGGGACTTAGTTAAGGATTAGATATAGTAGATATTACGTAATCGAGAAAGATCTTGGTACTAGATATATATTTTAGAATAGAAGACTTACTCTTAGACCTAATTATCAAATTCACGGTCTAGGGAATACTATAGTTATTTTACTTCTATATATTTATTAACTAGAGATAGAATTAGAGCTAGTAAGAGTCTTTAGCTTACTCTCTAGATTATTAGTAATTAGTAGAGGATTAATCCTTTTTCTCTTACTATAAAACCTTAAATTACTAATCTTGATTCCTCTCTTAGTTTACTAATTGCTAGATCCTTGATTTCCCTAATAAGTTTTAAGGGAAATATTTTTTGTCCTAGAATATATAGGTTCTTAATAAGCTCTACAACCTTTTTAATAATTAGAGCCTTTAGTTCTTCTAGGTCTAAATATCTATATAGTAGTCTAGGGGTAGTAATCTTACCCTCTCTTCTTAACCTAATTATAAGTTTCTTGTTATATTTTTCTTTCTTAGATAGAAATTATACGAACTCTGCTAGTACTTACTTATATAGAATAATAACCAAAGGATATATCCTAATAGATTAGCTATCTAGAATTAGGATAGGATATTCTTTATCTTAGCTAAGTAGAGTTTGACTAGGCAGAGATTAGCTACCTAGAATTTAACTACTTTATATAATTCTTATACTTCTCCTAGGTAAGAGTATGTCCTAGTTCTAGTCCTATATCTATTCCTAGTCCTAGTCTAAGTCTAAGTCCTAGAATAGGTCTTGTCTATACTCTTTCTCTATTTATCTTTTCTTAACCTACTTAGTTACCTCTTCTCTATCTTAGTCTCCTTATTCTTTATCTTCCTATATTCTAACTATAGTAGCCCCAAATCTTTTCTCCTATCTACTTTTTTCTAGGTTGTATTCTTATCTACTTATACTTAAGATAGTATATAGGTCTTTCTAACTAATATTCTCTCTCTATACTCTTACTACTTCTTCTTTTTTTAGTATTTAAGGAACTAGTCTATTCCTTTATCTAAGAGCTTAGTTAACTTATTACTTTACTTTTTTATTCCTAAGTTCTTCTATTGCTTTTTGTATTACAATTACTCTTTATTAGATATTTAGTAGTAGTATAGAAGAGTTTTTAAGTATAGGTATTACTCTAAAGATAAGAAGTATCAGGATAAGTCGACTTAGTCCTACTATATTATTAATTACTTTTATTCTTATTATAGTAGTACTAATAGATTTTCCCCTGACAGTTCTTCTTTAAAAATTGTAAAAATTCTTTTAAATATTTTATAGTTGACTTTTACTTTCCTAATTAGGTAGTAAGCTTCAATAGGTATATTTTTAACTTAAATATTAAGACTAGTTACTTCCTCCCTAAATTATTAGGAGATGAAATTAGTTCCTATATCTAAGATAATTATATCTAGTAGTCTAAGATATATATTAATCTAATATATTCTAATTACCTTCCAAATTGTTCTTGATCTAATATAAAAAAGAATCTTTACTACTTGAAATCTAGTAGCTATATTAATAATATAGAGAATTCTAAGTCTTTTAGTTACTATAATATTTATAACAATTTCCAAGCTAAAGATAAGGTTATTCTTAAGGGAGATTATAAACTTTATAGACTACTTTATATATAGTTAGTAGTATTTGTAGAACTTGTTTAAATTCTAGATAGAGCTAAAGTCTATATTCTAGTATCCTACTCTTACTAAAACTCTAAGGAGTCTTCTTACTAATAGATATCTAACTCTTCTATATAGCTTTCTTAGGTCTTATTCTATTAGTAATAGTTGCTTAGCTAGAAACTAGTATATTATCTTATGTCTATTATTAAGTTATAGCTATAAATGGCTAAACTAAGAGATAAGTAGTATTCTCTTAGACCCCTAGACAATATAATAGTTTAGGTTATCTATAGTTACTTCTAGGTTGATTATATCTCTTAAGTATAATAGGAATAGTATTATAGTTAGTAGTACCTAAAAGATAATAAATCCAATTGGTATAGAAATATTAATTGTTCCCAAGGAAGTTGCTTTTCTATTACTAAATACTATAAAGTAGTTTCCTACTAAGAAGTTGTTAACCTTAACTTTGATTTCTTTCTAGAGAGCTTTAACTTAGGCTTATTCTATAGTTAAGATTCCTACTACTCTAGTATCTAGGATAATTCTATAAAAGAGCTCTTTAGAGTATCTTTCTTCTATAAGATAAATCAAGTTTGCTAAGATATTTAGTAGAGATAATAGTTAGGATCTAGTAGACTTTGTAAAAAAATAGTAAGTAAATTATTATTTATTTAGAAAACTATTTAACGTTATTAATTCTTTTCTTTATTATCTTTCTTATCTTCTTATAAGTAAAGTGTTACTACTTCTTTTTAATAGAGTTTATTATCGACAAGGTTAGTTTCTTTATATCTATTCTTCCTAACCAAGAAGTAGTAGATATCCTTATCTATTAACCTAGCTCCTTTTACGTTTGTACAATCTGTAAAGACCTTTTTTCTTATAGAGTATAGATACTTGTAGGGCTAATAATCCTTCTTCTTATAGATAATATATCCTAGAAAATCTCTTAACCTTTTATCTTTTCAATTGTTTCCTCTATCTTACTATCTTCCTCTTTCTTACCTTATTCTATATAAACCTTATCTCACCCTAGAGAATCTTAGGTTTAAGGGAGAACCCTATCTATCAAACTTATCCTTCTTCTAGTATTTTCTATCTATAAGATACTGGTTAAATTCTTCTATAAATTCCCTACTTATTAACTCTAGCTGTTGCTATAGGTAATCTATAGAGTGTTTCTATAGTCTAAGTAAAGTTAAAAGGCTTGACCTAAGCTATAAGTAGACTACTTTATAGCTATCTAATGAATTAAATATTACAAACTAGTATTTCAAAACTCTAAGATAACTATTAATAAGATATACCTTAGCTTTATCCTAGCTTTTATAGAGTATAGCTCTAATCTTATCTAGTTTATTAATAAATTCTTCTAGGTATTATATCTTAGGCTTATCTCTATTACTACTAATATAATTCTAGATGATTATATCTCTCTAATCTATTAGGTATTGTAGTAGGAAGAGCGCTAGTAAGGTAAAGGCTAGATATTATTATCTACCGTTAATAGTATTAGGGGCTGGCGCCCTTGAGATGGTTAGGACTAGAAACTATATACAAGCGGAGCCCGTTGGGTAGTATATAGACTATAAGACTATATAATAGGCCTTATCCCTCCTCCTACTTTGTACCTTAGTTAACTTAGTTTTATCTACTACCTTGATCCTCGTATATATAGGGTCTTCCTATAATATTAAGTCAACTCTTTTCTTTCTACTCACGAAGCAACTCTCCCCGCTATAGACGACTAGGAGACCGACGGCTTTCTACCGCTTCGCGCAGCCTCTAGCCCGAGGTAGGACGGTAGTAGTACCCTAGTATAACTATTATCTACCTAATACGCCTCTACTATCTAGTAGCTACTCGCCGCCTAAAGGCTTACGGACTCTAAGCTAAACGTAGCGGAGGAAGTATTTAGTAACTAGAGAAGCTAGGACGAGAAGCTAATAGAGCTAGTCGCGGCTCTATAGGCGTTCTCCTCCTAAGAAGCTACGGTATCCGTATATAATTATTTAGATACTATAGGCCCTCGCGAGTAGAAGCCCCCGTTGTAGGATAGTATAGCGGCTATATTTCGCAACTTTCTTATCTACCTCGAGAGCTTATACGCGGTACGTTCCGGCCTAAAACTACCGCTCTCCGCCCCTTACTATTAGGACTATATCAACGACTATCTCCCTTATAATAAGCGGGCTAGGCTGAGGAACTTCTAGCTAGCTAGGAGTAACTCCGGTAACTAGGATCCTAAGGAGTTCTTTACGGTCCTCGAGACAACCTTCGCGGACTCTATAGAAAAAACAAAGGCCCTAGAGAACCTTACTAGGCTAAGGTACTAGAATAGCTAACTATAGTATAAATACTAGTTAGTTTTCGATAAACTCCTTCACGCTTCGGACGGTAGCTATTAGGACGACGCCGTTAAAATTATATACCTTAAAAAGACGTTCTCTAACTAAGTCGCTATAAGTACGGTTCCTATATAGTATATACTATAGTATACCGGTTTCTACACGGAGGTCAGCCGTATTATAGCTAACTACGAGAACACCTCCTAGTTCGCGACGAAGAATCAGATATAGCTCTCTAAGCCAAAGTTGTTAGAACCTAGTACTATTAGCTCGTACGCCGGCCCTAGGGGGCTGTTATACCTACGCCCTAGTACGGCAACCTAGGTAGAGCCTATAGATATTATTATAACCGCGACCTACGTATAATCGAGCGGATAGCGCCCCGTAGTAGACTCGTTACAACGCCGTATAGCTCCTAGGGGCTCAAAGCCCCCTACTTGGGCAAAGTAGGTTACTAAAGCCGAGCTCGACTCGAGGTAAGAACGCGGTCTCTACTTCCGTTATAGAGGTAGTAAATACTAGTTAAATAACTACGTATACCGCGCCGTACAAAACCCCGCTAAACTCTCCAGGCGCGTTAATATAGCGGCCCTTCTCTCTACTCCGGATACCCCCCTAATATTAGAGGACTCCGATCTAGACGAGTTGGAAAAAGCGTAGTTCCCTATTATAGATAGAATAAGGGAGCGGAAGGAGTACTAAGACAAGGCTAGCGTTTATACTAAGTAAGAATAGACGGAAGGAGTATATTTATAGACGTTTACCTAAATAATAATACTCTCTCCCCCGTATTTACCCTTATTGACAAAGGCTGCGAGTACTACGCTACAATTAGTAATAACCTAACTAGGAGGCTCGGCCTCCGTCTAGTTGACAACGCTTTACGACGAATACGTAGGGCTATAAAAACCATGATAGATACTAGAATACGAGGAGTAGTTGGTTTCTATATAGATATAGGCGGATTCCGCTAGATAGTATACGTATACGTCGTACCAAATCTCGCCTACGACCTGATCCTAGGCAACCTATAGAAAGCCTATAATATAATCCGGATAGTACCTAATTAAGGTCGGCTTTAGCACGGCCGTAGTCTATAATAGATTGCGGAGCGCTATTGCTATAGGGAATACCAGTCCGTAGGAATATCTACAATATCTATAACGAATAATATATTATCCGTAATACGACTACCTAATGCCTTAACCCTACCCCCCCCTAGTCGAAACATCGCGCTAACTCTAATACGCGCGAGTATAAGCAGCCTTTTACCACGGAGGCCGCCCTAGAGTAATCGGAGGGTAAGGTAGAGGTAACGGACCTAGTATCGGTAGCCTTAGTAGTACTTATACCTTAACTAGAATATCCTACTAACTCTAATACGCGCGAGTACAAGTAGCCTTTTACCACGGAGGCCGCCCTAGAGCGATTAGAGGATAAGGTAGAAGTAATAGACCTAGCGTTAGTAGCTTTAGCTATACTTATACCTTAACTAGGATATCCTGCTAACTCTAATACGCGTAAATACAAGCGGCCTTTTACTACGGAGGCCGCCCTAGAGCAATCGGAGGATAAGGTAGAAGTAATAGACCTAGCGTCGGTTACCTTAGCTATACTTATACCTTAACTAGGATATCCCGCTAACTCTAACACGCGCGAGGGTAAGCGGCCTTTTACTACGGGGGCCGCGTCCTAGAAGACGGGTTCCGCCCGTATCGCTACGGTAGCTTCCTAGCTGGGATACCTACCTAAGTCTAATACTAGTAACTCTAGATAGGTTAAGTCCTATAATAACGAGTATAAGCGGCCTTTTACTAGGGAGACCGCGTCCTAGGGGACGGATTCCGCCCGTTTTGTTACTATAGCTACTTTCTCCCCGGGTATATATATACGGATTACTACGGTGAATATAGAGGACGTCTTTAAGACATTAGAGAATAAACTCGCTACTACTACGGCCTAGCTTAAGAAGTAGCTACCCCCCAAGATTTATAATCTTATACCGCTATTTTCTAGTTGGGAGGCCGAGAAGCTTACCCCGTTTCGTCCTAATATAGACTATAAGATCGAACTCCGATAGAAAGTAGACAGCTCCCTTAAAGTATTACCCTAGAGCCCTCTTTACGGGATATCTAAGGAGGAGCTACTAGTACTCCGTAAGATACTTAACGACCTACTAGCAAAGTACTTTATCCGGCCTTTAACCTCTACTAGAGGGTCTCTAGTACTTTTCGTACGGAAGGCGTCGGGTAGCCTTCGATTCTACTATAACTACCGGGCCCTAAATACTATTACTAAGGCCGACTAATACCCCCTCCCCTTAATCTCGGAGACCCTTCAAAACTTAATAGGGGCTACTTAGTTAACTAAGGTAGACGTCGTATCCACTTTTTGGAAGCTACGTATAGCTAAGGAGTACGAATATAAGATAGCCTTTAGGATAAGATACGGGCTATTCGAATAGCTAGTAACCCCGTTCGGTTTAGCGAGGGCTCCGGCTAGTTTCTAATAGTATATTAATATAGTACTATAGGAGTATCTAGACAACTTCTACTCCGTATATATAGACGATATACTAATATACTCCTCGGGTTCTCGCGAGGACTACTTCCGTAAGATTCGTACCGTTCTCTATAAGCTCTTAGACGTAGGCCTATACCTTAATCCGGCCAAATCCAAGTTCGTAAGAAAACGTATTAAGTACCTAGGCTTTATAGTATATGCCGACGGGAAAGGGCTAGAGGCCGACCTAGATAAAGTTTAAGCTATCTAGGTATAGTAGTCCCCGAAGATATAGCGCGAGGTAAGACGGTTCCTCGGGTTTATAAACTACTACTAGGTATTCGTACCTAAATACTCGAGGATTACCGCTTTATTAACTACTCTAACTAGTCGAAACACGTCGTTCTCCTAGGGTACCTAGGCTAAGGAAGTATTCCGGATACTAAAAGACGTCTTTATACGGGCTCCGGTCCTTAGATAGTAGGACCTATTGCTTTCTACGTTTGTCGAGATAGACTATAGCGGGTCTACGTTAGAAGGCGTCCTTAGCTAGGAAACGGGTAGAGTCCGCCGCCCCGTTACCTTCTATAGCGAGAAGCTAAATACGGCCGAGATTAACTACAATATCTATAATAAGGAGCTTCTAGCCGTTATCTAATACCTATAGTAATAGGATAGCGAGCTTCGTAGCGCTAGCTACTTTATAGTTCTTACTAATTATAGGAATCTAGAGTATTTTATAAAGAAGTAGAAGCTTTCCGAGCGCTAGGCTAGGTAGGTAGAAATCTTGATAAGGTATAAGTTCTCTATAGTATATCGCCTAGGGGCCGACGCTATTATACCTAATACCCTCTCTCGAAGGGATTAGGACGGCCTGGACAATATAGACTACGATTCTAGGTTTAAGCAACTTTTTCCCCTAGATAGCCTAACTAGATAGACGTAAGCTGCCCCCTTTACAACGGAGTATAGTACGTTTAAGAGGTCCCTAGGTCCTTTTAAGAAGAGGGAGCTGAACCTACTATAGAATAACTTAGCTATATACAATAGTATATACTAGGGGGTTTTCTAGGCCGTTAAGGATAGTCTCCGTACGGTACCCTCCGGTCTCCGCCTCAAGGTCTAGATAGGCGACTATAGGATCGACAGCTAAGGGCTACTCTACTATAGAGGAAAGCTCTAGATACTAGGCGCCCCCTTTACGATAGAGGCCGATCGAAAGGAGGTAGATCCCTTGGTAGTAGATATAGACGCCCTCCATACTAGGCTAATCTAGAGGAACTACGACTCGGTAGTCTCCGGCTATCCTAGTCGAGAAGCCTTAATTTCTACTATAGCTAGAGACTACTACTAGCCGCTCCTATTAGTATATATCTAGCGCTTTCTTAAAAATTACGACTCCTACGATCGAAATAAGACGTAGCGATCGCTAAAGGCCGGACTCCTCTAGCTACTCCCGGTCCCCAACCGATTCTTCTTGGAGATCTCTATAGACTTTATAATAAAGTAGCCCGATAGCGAGGGTTGTACTAACGTATAGGTAATTAAGGATCGGCTTAGTAAGACCGTAGTTTTCGAGGCGATATCTACTACTAATGCGGAGGAATACGTATAAAGGTTCCTAGAGTACTAGGTACGCTACTATAGCCTCCCCCGGGCTATTATAAGTAACCGGGGTAGTAACTAGATAGGGAAATTCTAGAGCCGCCTCTACTACCTTATAGGCATAGACCGTCGACTTAGTAGTATCTACTATATATAAATAGACGGAGGCCCTAAGCATATAAACTAGGAGCTATAGGCCTACCTCCGGAGCTACGTAAACTTTACGTAGTCCGACTAGAAGAAACAGCTCCCCGTAGTATAACTAGCGATTAACGGCCGATTCTACGCGGGTATTAGTATATCTCTATTTTTCGCGACTTATAGTTACTACCCCCCTCCGCCCGTCGTACTTAAGGAGAACCCCGCCGGCTATTAAGCGTTACCTACTAAGTTAGGGGCGGAGGCCTTTATAAAGAAAATAAAGAATATTACTGATATCTACTAGGCCTCTATAGCCGTGTCTAGCTAGTAATAGGAGGAGTTCTTTAATAAAACTTGGTAGGCCGCCCTAAAGTACGCGGTAGGCGATAAGGTCTAGCTTAGCCTCCGGAACTACGGAAGTAAGCGGCTAAAGAAGAAGCTCGATACCCGCTAGGTAAAGTATATAGTAGCCAAGGTAATTAGCCCTCTCTCTATACGGTTAGAGGGGATCTCTAAGGGTATTTATCTAGTCTTTTACCTAGACCTCCTACGGCCCGCGTTATAGGAACCGCCCCTCCCTAGGTAGGTTATCGACGATTCTTAGCCGGCTCCCGTGCTGTCTAAGTCGTACGAGGAATAGTTAGTTAACGAGATCCTCTATACCCGGACTAAGTCTAAAAAGCGCTAGGTCCTAGTAAAATAGAACGGATTCTATACCCCTACGTAGGAATCCCTCGAGGAGATAGAAGACGTTAAGGCTATAGACTATTTTAAGAGATTCTATAGTAGCGTACGCTTTAACGACGGGCTATTAGCCGATTGGGACTTAGTCCCTCGTAAAAAGATCGGCCCCCGCTAGTCCTAGTATTACTACTATATCCTATAGTAGCTTATTTTATATTATTATTTTTATACTCGTATTTCTACTTTTTGTAGTAAGATAAAGTTATAGTTTAGTTTATTTATTATCCGACGAGGATACGTTGGCGCCTAATCAAGAATAAACGGCCTCCGGCCTATATAATATTGTTATAAAAAAAAAGAAATCCTATCTCCTACCTAGTATTCCCGCCTAGAGGGGTTACTCCTGACTCTAGGTAAGAACGATCGGCCTCCGGCCTACTCCTATAATAATAATAAAAAAATCTCTATCTCTACTATATATTCCTACCTAGGGGGGTTATTCTAGGCCCTAGGTAGAAACAAACGGCCTCTAGCTCAAGAGGAGCTTAATTATAATAGTAGAGACCGAGTATAAAGGACGTAGGGACCGGGCCGGAGGTAAGGCCTACTATAATAGCGGTCTCTATAGTAGTAGTAAGGGTAAGGATAATAGCGCTAAAGCGGTTAGTAATCGAAAACGGGCGGAGATCGACGTAGAATATACCTAGGTAGCTTATTTGCATTATAATTAAGTCCTAAGGACTTGAAGGATTTTAATACGTAGATAAGCTTATTATACTCTACGTTACTACAAAACCGACGGTTAGCGCTCGAAAACGGACGGAAGCCAAAAATTAATATATAGATTAGTAACCGTGGACCGGGTCTAGGCCGTATATATAATATACGTAAACGACGGCCTAAAACGAGGGGTTAGCGTACAAAAACGAGCGGGATCCGGAAACGGCTAGGACTTATATATCTATATAGGCCTTATTACCTTACTTATAGCCGAGGTAGGCCTTAGTTCGTTGCGCTGCCTAAAAGTGAGCGGTTAGTACTAGAAACCGCCCGGACTCTAGGTTATAACTTATAGTATTATTAAGGCAGTCGACGCCCTTGGCGGCGTAGGCTACGTAGTAATATTGGCGCTAGACTCCGGTTAGAAACGAGTAGACTCCGACGGACGGGAAAAACTTATAGGAGAAGATATAATATTGTAGGCGGGGGGTAGAGAGCGAAGGTTTTGCTATAGATTCTAATTAGTCTAGGAAGGCCTTAATTTCTCTCGAGAAACTTACTAATAGTTAGTAGTTTAAGGAAAGAGAAGGGGCTTAAGGGGGGCCTAGCCTTAAGTAGACCTTACTATAATAGCTAGGTTACGCTAGTATTATTACTAGATCCTATTATTAATCGACGAGGGCTTTTAATTAGCTACCGACCGTTCTAGCTAGTTAACCCACAGAAAAGTAAAGGCAACTAGTTGAGGTTAGGATAGGGTAAGATAGCTATAGTAGCCGTATATAGGAATAGGGACGGTTTCCTACTATAAAGCGGCGGAGGCTATAATATCCCTCCGCCCGACCCTCTTATACTTGGCTTATAACGGGGCGGTATACTAGTAGTAAGGTTGCTACTAAGGCTGTATACGGGGTTAGGGATAGTCTATAGCCTAAAAAGGACGGAGGCCGTAATATACCCTATTAAACCCTCTTATATATAGCTTATAGCGAGGCAGCGCGCGCGACGATTAGACGCCGGCGCTTTTGCTTCGGAGGCTATAGAGGGGGGAGCTAGGGGGTAATATTAGGGGCTAGCGCCCTTAAGATAGTTAGGACTAGGAACTATATATAAGCGGAGCCTATTAGGTAGT
>QWZN01000418.1:0-14475 GCA_003693225.1 Venturia aucupariae
GGTATACGTGGTTATCTATATAGGTCGACCTCTAAGGAGGAGGAACTAGGAACTTCTAGAGGTATAGAGAATACTCGTCTTTTTATCTCTCTAGAGGAGGAACTAGATACCTCGGAGGTATAGAGAATACTTATCTTTTTATTAGACTAGTTCTAGGCGATACGTGGTTGTCTATATAGGTCGACCTCTAAGGAGGAGGAACTAGGAACCTCTAGAGGTATAGAGAATACTCGTCTTTTTATCTCTCTAGAGGAGGAATCAGATACCTTAGAGGTATAGAGAATACTTGTCTTTTTGTTAGACTAGTTCTAGGCGATACGTGGTTGTCTATATAGGTCGACCTCTAAGGAGGAGGAACTAGGAACCTCTAGAGGTATAGAGAACACTCGTCTTTTTGTCTCTCTAGAGGAGGAATTAGACACCTCGGAGGTATAGAGAATACTTATCTTTTTGTTAGACTAGTTCTAGGCGATACGTAGTTATCTATATAGGTCGACCTCTAAGGAGGAGGAACTAGGAACCTTACTGTAGTTATACGGTGCCGCGGTTATAGTAGAAGCTAAGGAAGTAAGTACAGTATAGTAGTCCTACTAAGAGAGTAAAACTCTAGATACGCGGCGGAATATAGTATAGTAGTCTCTCTAAGAAAGTGAAACTCTAGATACGCGGCGGCTCTAGCACAGCAGTCCTAAGAAAGTGAAACTCTAGATACGCGGCGGCTCTAGTATAGTAGTCCTAAGAAAGTAAAACTCTAGATACGCGGCGGAATACAGCACAGCAGTCTCTCTAAGAAAGTAAAGAATAGTAGTCCTAAGAAAGTGAAACTCTAGATACGCGGCGGCTCTAGTATAGTAGTCCTAAGAAAGTAAAACTCTAGATACTCGGCGGAATATAGTACAGTAGTCCTGCGTAAATCTCTAGGTAGTAAAGGTGATAATATAATACCCGGGTCCGGCCCCTAGAGTCGTGATAGTAGTCTCTAAGTCGTCGAGGTTACTTTAATATTTAGAGACTCCTTAATTCAAAAAGTACCTAGTACCAGGGCGGTCTATTAATGCGATACTTGATATACAGCCTCCGATACGGCCTACTAATACGATACTTAATATACGGCCTCTAATACGGCCTACTAATATAATGATATTTAGAGACTCCTTAATTCAAAAAGTACCTAGTACTAGGGCGGCCTACTTATCGGATCTGTCTATCCTTATCTTACTTAATAAATGAAACTACTAATACCCTACCTAGGTTTTTCTTCTTTTAGACGAACTATAGACTCCTCCTCTTTTATCTTCCGCCTCTCCTCGATCTATCTAATACTCTAGACTTATTCTATTGCCGTGTCGAACTCAAAGACGGGAGAATTAAACGCTTAACAATAATAATACAAATTCAAAACAATTAACAAATATCAAAAATTCAAATATATAAAATAAAATAAAGAAAATTTACTAGAATAATAATAAAATTCAAAATCAATAATAATAATATATTTATAAAAGAAAATTAATATATTCAATACATTAATTACCTTCTTATATTCTAATATCGGGATGTATAAACATCGCATACTAATTAGAATCGAAGTTAGAATATCGGTCTACGTTAAACTCCGGGTCAATATCGGGAGTAATATCGATAAAGTCCTTATATATATTAGGATTAAAGTTGGCTAGACGAGTAATCTAAACTATTAGACCTACGTCTAGTTCCGCTTCATCTACTATCAAGTTATCTAATAAGTAGTTAGAGAAGATATTATATTCTTCTCGATTAAAGCCGTCTAGGTTTAAAATTCGAATAAATACTTCGGCGTTAATATTATCGCTACTATCGGACTTACTAGAATCGGATAAAGCTTCTTCTCGTAGAATAAAAACTCGAATACGGTCTACGCATATACTCCTAAATATAACTATATTATCTAGTTTAGATAGTTTATAGCTTCCAATCCGGCGTCTAGTATCCTTATCTATATAAACTTTTGAAATTTTATACGGTCCAAGCTATCTGAATTCTAACTTATTACTAAAACTCTAGACTAGTTTCGTATTGTATAGTAGTACTAAGTTACTAACCTTAAGCTTCGAAGTGCGGCGACGAGATATACGAGTTACCTCCTAGTATTCGATTACTTCTTAACGTACGCGTTACTGCCTAGTAGTAGCTTCACGCAAATCTCCCTCTCTAAGATTAAGTTGTTTCGTACGCATCGCAAGAAGGTCCTCTATTATCTTAATAGACTTCTAGTTCAGTATACGCTAAGTAGTTATCTTTAACTCGATTAGTAGGACATGTTCCTTACTAAGTATTATCCTAGCTAGCGTTATTCCTATTGTTCGTTTTATAGTTATTCGCTCTACCTATAGGATACTATATAATAGAGATACCTAGGGCTTCTTTCTACTATCAGTCATCTTGCGTAATACTATAATGATTGGCCGATAAGTTCGTTTAATTCCGCCTTAAGCCTATAAGTTGTATAGAGAAATCTGAATCTTCCTAGTACTAAATAAGTAAAGAAGAGTATCAACGAAGCGTTTATTCTTAGGGCTACTATCTATACCGATCTGGAGAGGAACTCCCTATCTAGTAATAATATACTCGTAAATAAAGTTAGTAATCTACTTTATATTCGGAGAACCTCGAAGAGCCTTAGCTTTACTCTAGCCGCTAAGTTCTTTATAAGTATAAATAATATACTCGAAACCTTCTCATCTTAGTATACCTGTATAGTTAATTAACCACCGAGCACCGAGCAACTTGCTACGAATCTTTATTATATTCAGACCCTCGTTAACTTTATTCTAATCGTTCTTCTAACAAGTTTTATAACCTTTAACCTATACAGCGACGTCCTTATAATAACCTTCCTAGAAGTATCGCTATCTAACTAGTTTAGCAGTTGCTTCTCGTCCCTTATAGCTATACTTATTATAAAGGAGTTTAATAATTTCCTCTCGCTCCGTCGCATCGTCGATAACGCGTCTATATAGCGATCCTCGTGCTCCTCGGCGGAACAATTATCGATATAGAACAAGAAAGTTGAATACCTTCTTTCTAATAGTACGATACTCTTTAGTAGAGGAGCATAGCGGTAGTTTCTTTAGTATTATTAGGTAATCCGCAATCATATAATGCTCGTTAGTGTAAAAGCTATCTAGTCCTTACTATTTTCGACGCCTTTCTAACGAAGGTTCGCTTCTACTATCCCATATTGTACTAGAACCCTCGTTTAGATTATCGTATAAGGAGTTATAAGAATCTGGTTAATTAGTCGTATAGTATCCGTTAGAACCAGAAAGCGAACAGATCTACGGACTATAATAAGTGACTACTCTAAGATCTAAGGCTACGAAATCGTTAATATCGAAATCAGGAATAAGAGGAATATCCTCAATAGGAATATCCTTATATTGGCGGGATAGTCTATTAGTAACTACATTTTTCTTTCCTTCTATATGTCGAATCTCGAAGTTCTATATTACTATCTAAGCAAGCTATCTCGTTACAAGTGCGCCGGCAATATCTAATAATATTCTATTAATCTAATAAATAAGGGTCCGAGTATCTATTTCGATAATAAAATACGCACCCTATAGATAAATCTTAAACTTCTTAAGTGCATTCAAGAGCGCCCTATATTCTAACTTGAGAGTATTATACTTCCTTTTAGTAACTAACTAGATACTACTCGTATACCTATATAGATAGCGCTTTCCTTTATACTCCTAAGAAAGCTCTACGCCCCAACCCTTAGTCGATATATCGATAGAAAGAATCAACTGTCCTGATCCTTCGTCATACCGAATCGGTTTTAAGGCGGGAGCCTTAGTAAGGGTATTCTATAGTCGAGTTATTACTTCCCTTTAACTATTACCCTAAACAAAGTCTACGTCCTTCTTGAATAGGAAAAAGATTGGCTGTGCAATTGTCGTAAAATCTCGAATCTAGATACGATAGTATACGTAGATACTAATAAATACTCTTACCGATTTTAGTAACCTAGGTTCTACCTAGTTTATAATTACTACAACCTTTAACTCGTCTAGGCGACGTCTATACTTGTTATACTAGTATCCAACAATATAAAGTCCTTCTATATAGATATTAAACTTCTTGCCTAAAACGGTCGCTTTTGCGCGCTTAATATCTACTAGTAGAGCATTAAGATTTCTAATATACTTAAGAATATTCCTTCGAACTCTAGGTAGCTCGCTTATCTCGTCTCCGTAATCCTTTTCCAACTTATTAAGAACATCGTCGACGTATATATCGCTTATATGAATCTAATATCGAATAATTATCTTTATAACTCTACAAAATTAAGCGACCGAATTCGTAGCGCCTTAAGGTAATATTATCATGCAGTAAAGTCCGAAAGGGTATTAGAATACCGTTATATCTCTACTTTCTTTAGTAAGTTCGAGTTGATCGTATCCTAAGAAAAGGTTAGCTAATAAAATATAAGGATATCCTATAAACGAATCTATAAACTCGTCTATAGAGGGAGGAATATTAGCATCTTGNTAACTTAGCTTACTAATACTATTACCTTTCTTTGCGACGAGGAACTAAGGATTCCTATACGGCCCGCAGTATAGCTCGATCCGTCCTATATCGATACGCTCCTTAAGAATCTGACGAGCCACTCCTTCTAATACTTTCGGAATATTGAATAACTTTACCTACTAAGGTGTATAATCTACTATCCGGATAACTTGAGGCGGAGCAACTTCGCGCTAAATCCTACTATATTTAGAGAAGTCCTAGGCTAATATAGGCTCCCGTCGATATAATATCTCCTTGACAAAAGCTCTCTCCTCTAGACTTAGATCTAGGTTAATGCGTATAGCTTTAAAGCGCTCTTCTATTAATCGTATCCCTCGAGGGAAAGTCGCGTATCGCTTTTCTAAATAAATATCGAGATTAGAATCTGGTTCTGTACTAATCTATTCGAGTATTATAACTTCGCGCTAGTTGATAAGACCTCCTAGAGTCTCTCTATTCTTAAGAGGAATATTGACAGGTAGGACCTTATCTACTTTCTTTTTATAAAGCGTTACGAGTTGCGGTTGCGGTTAAGTCGAAAATTTTATAATTTCTTAGTACTTCTTCGTTAGTAGATTGATATCCGGGGCTAGCCCCGGGAGTCGTTTACCGTTAAAATCCAACCTCCGTAACCTAAAGTTGACTACCAAACTACGATTCTTCTATAAATACTCCTCGCGCTCCGCTACTTTCTTTATTTCTATCTTGAAGATCCCCTTATCTATGTGATATAAGGGAATGAACTCGCGCTAGTTAGGTACGTATACTAACGATATAATAATCGGCGCGTCTAGCGCGTCCTAAATATCGAAAACAACTTCCGGTAGAACCTACTCCTCCTTATCCTCTCGCCTTATTATAATTGTACCTAGTCCAATAAACGCGGAAGAATCTCTAGGTTTAATTATTCCGCGAACTAGTTTTCCGTATCGAACTCCTCGTCGTCGGAGGACTTATTACTTAAACTAGTTTGATAATCTTAAGGCTCCTAGACCTTATTATCTTTATCGGTTACTTCTTCAACTCTAGTACTTCTTAACTAACGGATTGCTATATCGTAGTTATAATTAGCAAATCTAGCATCCCATCGAACCGACTCGTTACTATTGATAGATCGCGTAACGCATCGAATAGTACTATCCGGAATATTATAAATCTATAGAGAGGAGCGCAAAGAGAAGGGCTAGCCTAGAATAATAGGTCGTAAATATCTTAACAAAACCATAAAGAGCGTACCGTCGTATAAGAAGGGAGTATCCGTAATACGAATACTAGTATATATCTATCTAATAAGACCAATGTTATGTCTATCAGTAGTAGTTAGGTTGTTTCTGATAGCTTACTACTTGGGATTATCAAAACCGCTAATAGGAAGGCCGAAAGCTTTAGTAGTTACTATACTTATCACGTTCACTTCTGCGCCCGTATCGATCATTCCGTCTCGAGATACTTCGCTAATAGAGACTTTTATAACTAGTAAACTAGTAAATATACGATGCTTACGATTCGCGCGGTCTATAACTATAACTGTATAAGATATAATTAGGTTGATACCGATCTTAGTATCTTCTATTAGAATGCGCGTATCTATAGAGTCGGAAATAGTTATACTATTAACATTGCGAGGAAAATCTTAAGCTCTCTTCTTAAACTACTTCTATAACTTTACCGCTTTCTTTTCTACTTTTAATACTTTCGCAGCTTTTATAGTAGGCTCGATTATCTATACGACGTTATTAGGAAGACGTTTGAACATGAAGTTATTCAGGTAAGGTATAAGTATAAGAAGCTCCTAGAAAGTAAACGTATAATCGCCGTTTAATATAACTCGTGAAATAACTTTAAGTTCTATATCTCGTTTCGGAACCGCTATAATCAGTTGCTTGAAAGTCGGATTATTATTTCTAACCTTTCTCGGCTAAGTCCCTCGTATAGTTTCGTTATTACTTACTTCTACTATTAACTGATCTTCGGCCTCAGTCTAAATAGGACTACCGGTTCCGTTGTCGATTATTTCCTAAAACCGTCCTAGAATAGTATATTTGACTCGAGTTGACTTTGTTACTAGCTTTATAGCGGGTAGCTTTATAACTTTCGAAGAGGACTTACTAGGAAGGTTTATAGTAACCTTAGCAGGAGCCTTATCAACATTCTTAGGCCTACTAGCGGTAGAGATATATATAGACTCGTTATACTTTATTACTAATCCTCCTATCTCGTCCACTTTCTAGTTATCTATATCAATAAACTTGCTCTTATACGCGTCCTACTATTATAGAGACTACTAACTTGGATAGTAGAAACACTATTCCCGCTCTTAAGTTTACGATCTTTATATATTCTCGTAATCTAATTAGACTATCGCTTAATAGTATATAGTACAAGGCCTCTAATCTTATTACTAGGATTCTTTATACTGCCCCAATACAGACCGCGCTCCTAAGGAGTCTTACTATTACGTTTGTAGTATATAATACCGGCCTTAAGGAAGTCCCCTAAGCAACCGTTAAGTTGAAATACTATCTTACTAGACTTACTACATCCTAGGTAAACACGTTCTATAGGTAATATACTAGTACTAGGGTTCAAAGTAGACGGTATTATTGCAGGATTCGGAGCTCTTGCTAGTACAGGTTGACTTATATTGCCGATTCTCTACGCATTAGGAGGCGCCAACTAACGAGTTCTAGATTAGTTAAAGGTAGATAGGTTGCTTATAGTTATATTAGAAGAATAATAAGTTACTACTAATAGAGAAGATTTAAAGTTCTTCTAAACATAATTAGTAGCCAAGGTATACTATATACTACTCAAGCGAGTTTTTGTGAAGATAGGATTATATAAGTAATACAAAGTATCGTAAGCGGCTTCTCTACTAATACTACTAATATACATGTTCTTAAAGGCTTCTAGCAGCGCCTAGTCAAGTCTAGAACTAGTAGGAAGGGGAGTCTTACTACTTATAAGGTTTTTATTTCTTTTCGTAATAGATTTGTTAGCAATGCGCTCTAGGACCTTATTATCAGCGGAACTAGTAAATATCTCTATATCCTCTTTACTATTAATAATACGCTCTGCTTCCTTAATAATTTCTTCAATATTTTCGTAAGTACGGCTGGAAGTAGACTTTATTAGGTACTTTAAGTTGACTTACTACTTGATATCTATAGGAAGACTATATATAAAGGCCCTTGCACAGGAAGCCTTTATAGTATCGCCGTTCTTATATATAGTAGGCTAGTAGACTTTGAACTCCTTAAGGAAGCCCTTAGGTTTAAGGATACCCTTCTTACTTTTGCGAGCAATCTCTACGAGATAAGCGAGAGTCTCCTTCTTCTAGCGTTTATCCTAAGTAATATACTCCTCTTTAAATAAGGTCTTAAGTAAGTCCTAGTCGTACTCCTCCTATCTATTAAGAGCTCGAATATCTTTATAGATATTAGTATAACAGTTGATTATTAGGCCTCGACATTTCTGAATATCCTTTTCAATCTCGAATACTTCGTACTACTCTTCTAATCGGATAAGGAAAGTAGACGCATTCTTCCTACTAAAGATATATCTATAAGGAAGGATCAAGTTCTTAGGATCGTATCGGACTCGTCCTATATTAGTCTTGGTACTATTTATTATTATAAGGACGTCCTTATAGCTAAACTAAACACGCTCTAATATAATATACTATTCAGTACTAGTACTACTATCTTTCTTATTAGCTACTCGGCTAGAAGTAGGCTTCTTACCGGTATCGATTCTATTAGATAAGTCTACATCACCAAAGGCAATATTAGGAGTATCCTCTAGGGCGGTACTATTATCGCTTTCGTCGACTTTCGGATTGTTTCTAATATCCTAGATTCTAGATAGGCCAGGTTCGTCCATTACTTTATAAGGGTTGTTGTAGGTATCGTTATAATAGGTAATATAATATCGTTATAGTAATCTCAAAATCAGTTGTTAAAGAATTAGAAGTTCCAATAGGATAGTAATAAGAGTATACTATATATAGCCAAATACTATATATTTACTGCCTCGGTATTCTAGTTCATCTATTATTATTAGTTTAGGGGTATATATATGCTTATTTTCATCAATTTCTTTTAGTTCTTAAGTATATAGCTGCTTATCAAGTCGTTCTGTTTTTAATATCGTTAGTTTCGGAGTATATGGATGCTTAAAGTATCGTCCCGTATATAGGTATCGTCGTTTAATATAGTCAATACGAACTCGCGATCGCTTCGTATACCGAGGTTTTCTTTTAATCGTTATAAGCTTCGCAAGTAAAGTCTGTTTTCGTCTACTCCGAAGGATAGGTATCCTCGTTTAGAGTCGTAATACCGATCTTAGGTCTCTAAAGGTTGTCCGGAGATCGGGTTCTATTATAGTTACTATTGTCGTATATAGATATCTATAAATTAGTAATACAGATGTCTCTTAGTAAGGCATTTAGGAGAATAAGTAAATATAGTAAAAGAAAATACGTTACCAAAATGACTTCCTCCTCACTATATATACCAACTGATATAAAGAACCTACGGTTCGATACACAGTGCAAATTCCCTACGGAGATTACCAAAAATATAGTAGGAAGAGCGTCGGTAAGGTAAAAGCTAGATATTATTATCCGCCGTCAATAGGATCTTATAATCAGATAGAATAATAGAGTAGAGGCA
Organism: Venturia aucupariae; assembly: GCA_003693225.1. Classification (NCBI taxonomy): domain Eukaryota; kingdom Fungi; phylum Ascomycota; class Dothideomycetes; order Venturiales; family Venturiaceae; genus Venturia; species Venturia aucupariae. The sequence continues at coordinate 9,228 of QWZN01000418.1, forward strand.
AGATCAGATAGAAGTAAATATATAGATAAAGGTAAGATGAAAGGTCTCAAATGTACTACTTAAAAGACTATAGTATAAAAGGTAATATAAATATATATTATTAGTTAGTTCTTAAATATCAGATAGATCCTGAGTCCGTCCCTTATATACTAGCCCTATAATAGCATGTCCCCACTACAATAGGCCTATACCGCGTATATTAGAGTTAGAACTAGTCTCGTCGAGAAAGACAGGGATAATAATATAGGATATCTTATACTCGGTAACGATTGAATTAGCTTAGTAATAGAAAATTTTATCTATAATATATACTAGTAACAGTATAAAATCGTCGGTAGAATAAGCTAGTTTCATATCAAATTCGCGGATAAAGACGTCCCGAGTAGGATAAATTCGACTATAAGGTCCAATTTTGAAATCTATTACTTATTCTTAAATTAGGACCGAACGGACATTCTCGCCGTCAATATATAAGGATACGGTTTAAAGGGGAGTATTAGTATAAGCCCTAGTATTAATATTAATCTTAACCTAGATTGCGGGTCCTTCGTTAGGATCGTGGATAAGCCGGTAGCTAATAGAACTATTACCGGGTTTGTAAGTATTTCCTAGGTATCGTCCTAACGTAACTAAACTAGTATCCGAATCTTCGCTCTAGACCTTTTTACCTATAATTAATCCGCGGATATCGGAAATATAGTTACCCGGTATAATCGCGAAGGTATAGGGTTCGAGTATATTGAGACGGTACTCCTTCGCGGTTATACGACGTAGCTTATTATATATATTCTAACCGCTCTAGACGAACGTCTATAGGATAGGAATGTTAGCAACTATAGTCGCGATAGTTAGGGGAGTAGGAGGTAGGGGAGGTATATTAGGGAGTATCGAAGCTATACTAAAGATAGTATTAGTTAATCTAAGTATAGTAGGTAAATTAAGTACTAACCTTAGAATACGCGTAGGTTATCTCGACGCGGTAGTAAGCAAGTAGCCTCCCGAGTATTACTAGTAGGGCTTATAATAACTATCCAAGTTAGTACTATTACGTCTCTTACCGCGTAGGTGCTATACTTATTACCTAGTTATAGTAGTATAAATATTTACTATCTAGGTTTATATTATTATATTAGGGATACGGTAATACTACTATATATATTAGTTCAATTGCTTCAGTACTAGTTGCGTATTGTTAACGTACTACTAAGCTAGTAGAAGGGAGAGACTCGCGTCTCTAGTTATCGTTACTTAGACCAATATATATATATTAGTAGTAAATAGAGATTAGGTTAAGTTAAAAATAATTATAAGGGCGATAGCACGGTAATTAGTTAGTAATTATTATATTATTTAATCTAGAGTTACGCGTTATATTAAGAGACCGGGCCGCTATATTTAGTCTATCGATTCCTAGTTAGTTTAATACTCGAAGATAAAAGAGACCTACTAAGTCTAAATTAGAGGAATTAAATAAAGACGCTTAAGTTTAATTAATTAGAGCGTAAGAAAATAAAGAGAAGCGTCCGGAAAGGTACGGAGGTACCCGTCGAAATTAGTTAGTCGAAGCTAGATATACTAATCCTTTCGAGTATAATTTTACCTTAACTCCTACCCTACTATTAAGGGTACTACTCGGCTGGTAATAGAAATCGAGGAACTCGAGTAGGTATTCGAGACCTTAATACTCTATATCTTCGTTTTCCCGTAAACTCGCTTTTTATATAGTAAATACGTATTAAATATACGTATATAGGTTTACGAGGTAGGGAGAGATCTTAATAGTAGGCTAAATAGTTTTACGGTATCGATGATATTAGGATACCTATAAACGATAGTTTATTCACTTCGAGAGCTAGATAGCTATAAGAAATCAATTAATCGAGTAATATTATAGCTACCTAAGCTATCTAAGATTAATTATAATATAGATAAATAGTAAATCGCAATATCCTACTTTCTTCTATTATAAACTAGGTATTATACTAGTAGCTACTTATAATATTTTAGTATAGATCTAAGCTCTTTGTGTGTTTATATACGCTTCGAGATCCGACTATAGAAATTTCGCCTAGAAAATAAGAGAGGGGGGTACGGTAATAACCTATAATATATATACTTAATACTATCGACTCTTCTCTATTATTATCGAGGTGCAAATGGACGTATAGCTATATTATTATTACGCGTCTAATACGTAGCGACGATCGGATAGGTTATCTATTCACGATATAGGCTATAATAAATTGGAGAACCAACGTTAATTCCTTAGTAATAGGGGCGTTAACTCCTTAGTAATAGGGGTAAGTCGAACTCTAACGTTACTCTATTCGGGAAATCTACTATACTACGTACTTACAGCGTATAAGACGTGTCAACTCTAGTATAATATATATATTTGAATCCCACTACCCGTATATATCGACCTAACTACTAATATTATCCAATTCGTCTAGCCTATCCGCCCTAAAAGGATCTTATAAACGATATTATATAATATCTGCTAATTTACCTCTTATACCCGACAGCGATACAACACCTACCCCGCGGTAGATCGAACAAGAAATATAATATTCGGGATACTAAGATAATAGAAGGATATAAGATACGGAGTATATTGGTTAAGGGAAGGGCGGAACGGAATACTATATAGAAAGAGGGTTATAATAGGTAGAATAGCGCCGCCGTAGACGAGATAGTAGGGTATATTAAGATACTCGGAAAGAGATAATTAAGAAAGGTAAGATAATAAGGAGAATAGAGATATAGAACTAATAATACGACGCCGGAATATATTAGGGTCGGTATTAAGGGCGAGACCCTAAGTTATATCGAAACAAAAGTATATTAATATAAATTAGTTAGTAAAGCTTAACGAGTAGTCTATATACGGACAAATATACTAGTAGTATTTATATACGGATAGATGCAATCGATTAGTAGGGCTACTAGGTACCTACTTACTATTAAGTTTAAGCTCGCCCAATACTAGGAATAGTTCGATATTGATATCGGATTTTAGTACTAATTAGAGCCACTCTCTATATAATCATATATTAATAGAGGTTAGATTAGGGAATGCCGCATATATATACTTAATATTAAAACCTAACTAGGTAATAATAATTACTTAATACTAGACTAACAAATTTCAAACTCGTAAGAGTCTTACTTACTATACTATATATTATCAACTCCAACTACTACCCGCATCGCGATCCCGTATATACTTCCGATTAATACTATCGTTACGGCGAACTAAAAGATAGTCTTGCACGGCTTTGCCTCTTACCGTTTCTAAAAGAACTAAATACTCTTATTAACTACCAAGGTATCTGAACTCTCTATATAAGTTAAGTAATAGACGAGTAATTAGTACTACGGCTAATAAGATATAGTAATTCCCCCTACGGCGTCTATAGATATAGCGGTACTAGGAGTAGGTAGCCCCTACGAGCCTAGAGATAGATCGAATTACTACTATAACCCTATATTATAGGAGGTTTTATATCCTACGCTTCCTAAGAGCACGACTACCTTTGATTAGACTACTAAAGATAATAAGTATATAATATAATAGGAGTTCGAAGATAACGCCGTCGAATCTACCGTTATACGTGAGCTGAAATTGACTTTGGAAGTGTTTAATAAGTTTAAGGAATAATTAGATAATATAGTAACCCGGTACCTCCTTAATATAACCCTAAGTAATCGGTATTTTACTAAGTTTTCATTTAGGTATACGATGTATATTATAATATATATAGGATTTGAGGGGCGGCTAGTAACCGACGAGGAAGAGTAGTACTAGATTACTACTATAGAAAGTATCTCTAGGAAGGTCCGTTAGGTCCTCTAGGCTTTTATAAAAAAACGTAAGTCTAGCCTTGGTCAAAACTACTAACTAACTAACCGACCCGGCGGTTCTATAGCTATAAACGCTTAACCTCTACTTACGAATCGAGCCCCCCTACCAACTAACCGACCCGGCGCTTTTATAGCGATTAACGCTTAATCTCCGCTTACGCTAACTCTATCCCTTTAATAACCTACGCCGGCAAACTCTCTACCCTAGCCGTTAACCCCTATATTATAGTTATTATCTAGTATCTATCTATAGGTAAGTATAAGAAGCTATACTAAGTATAAACTCTTCGTTTAAGAACCGTCCCTAATTATAACTAATACAAATCGCGTTAATCGAAACGGCGGCCACGATAGAGTAGTTTATAGTAGCGGTCGGTCCTAAGGCGAGTTTAGATTAACAAGCGGTTATAGTATAGGTCTAGTACGAATAGAGTTATTTAACTTTAGTTAACCGCTAATAACTAATCGTCTAGCGTAATATAGTAGCGGTCGGTCTTAAGGCGAGTTCTAATTAATAAGCGTTTATACTATTGGTCTAGTACTAATAGAACTACTTAACTTTAGTTAACCGCTAATAACTAATCGTCTAGCGCAATATCTACTAAGGAATATTACTACGGGTCCGGGCAACTTTATAGGTAGGGAATCGTTAATAAGCTTAGGACCTAGTCAGGGCTTTAACTCCGGAAATTCTACGAGACGACCTAATTCTAATAGCCGGTTCTTAGTAGAAATTTATCCTCGCCCTAGTACTAATATTGTCTCTATCCCTATTATAGTAGTCTATAGCTAGGAAAGGTTTATAGATTAGGTCGGCACGGATAAGGTTATAAATATATTCGCGTATAAGATTATAGGACCTAGACCCTAATATAACCTAACCTATATTTTATTCGACAGCTTTATACGCAAGATCGAAGCGAGTTAGTACGTGCTAGACGGCGGCCAACTAGCTGACTCCTATAATATGGACAAGCTCTTACTACGGAATCTACTACCTAATTATAGGTACCGTGATTGCGTAGTTACTATAGAGAATATCGGTATAGCCGCTACGGTAGTATACCGTAACAACGTCTCTCCGATTACGTTCGAAGTATACGTACGATTAGTACACGAGGACGATTATAATAAGGGAAAGATATCTCGTAATAAATTGCCGCCAGATTATTAGGAGTACCTCTACGACGATAATAGTACTCCTCCTTCTAAGCGACCGAAACTCCTATAGTAAGGAGGCGGTTCTAGAGCGTCGAATCCGTAGTTCTATTTATACGGAGAAGGAATGACTAATAATCTAGCGATAGGATCTATAGGAGAAGAGTAGAATATTATAGGTAAATAATAACCGCGTCTTAGTCTTAAATATTATATTCTAACTCTA
>QWZN01000419.1:0-14465 GCA_003693225.1 Venturia aucupariae
AGGGTAGATTGTAGTATACTACTATAGGTATAGTACTAGCTTGGCTGGTAATAATAAAAGGTATAGACTAGTAAAAGATAATAATAAAAGGAGACTAGGACAAGAGCCTATAGAATAATAAACTGCTAGTAGTTTACTTAGTTCTAGTAGTAGTTCTGTGTCTCTCTAATTGCCTAGCAATTGGAGGTGTATAAATATATATAGTTTATATCTAACCCCTAAGCTTTAATAATGGTTTCCTACCATTATTAAGAGCTATTATTGCATTACTATGTTTCACCATATATTATAATATAGATAGGTAGATGGTCTAGACTATCTACTTATCTATTAAGATAGTACTACTTGCCTTATTGTTCTAATACTTCCTTCTATAGCCACAGCCTTGCCAAGGTCTATGCAAGAGATTGAGATAGTACTACTTGTTTATTAATACCTTTATACAAATAATTAGTCTACCGTAATTCAATTCTTTACGCAGGTTAAGTATATATACGGTATACTTTACGGCTATACCTATTCTTAGGATATCGCGCAAACTATACGGTGCCCGTACCGATATTTAGTTAGCGAAAGTATTCGGGGCGAGCAAGGATAGATAGTACGGCTTACCCATGCATCGCTTTCTAAACGCCTTAAAGTATATTACTGTTTATAGGAAGTATATACTACTATAGGACGGTAATCCAGCTCCGGAGTTTAAGATCTAGCGCTTAGTTAATAAGGATCCCTATAACCTGTCCTTTATAGTCGATAAGGAGGCTGGTACTAAGTCTACCGTGGCCGCTTACTTCTAAGATAATACAAGGGTACCTGCTTAAAGAATCTACCATGCGTTAAGCTTAGATTTAGATCGATAATTAAGTAGGTAATAAGTAACGATACTACTATTTTAGAGTAATAGGGCTTTGGCGGAGGTAGACATAAATATATATTACCGTTTAACGCGTCTTTTCTTACAACCACAATGGCTTCTCCTATACGTGAACGCGTTACTCCCCTCTCTTTAGCTATCTATTACTGGATCAATGGATATTATACATCTATTACCGCTTGTACGGACGCTTTTAGTGTCTTAGAAACTACCCTCCGAAACCATATTATAAAGCCTACCGGCCGCGCTTTGGGTACTACTTATATTCGAAGACTCTTATTAGATTAAGAGACATAGCTTATATACTAGATCTTACTCGAGGACTATCGTAGTTATCTCCTACCCCCCTCCTAGGTCCGAGAGATAGCGTATAAAATCCTGTAATCTTAAGGCGATGAACGGCTACTTAGAAAGAGATAGATTACTAACTTCAAGAAGCGTAACCCACGCGTTAAAACTATAATAGGTAGGATAATTAATAGTCCTAGTATTAAGGGAGCGTTACTAGAGATCCTAACCGCGTACTTTAAAGAGTTGGAATCCGTCGTGAAGCAGCTTAATATTAAGCCCTATAATACGTACAACTTCGACGAGACGGGTATAGCTATTAGCGCTACAAAGACTACTCGTAGTATAGGTTCGTTTGAAGAGAAGACTACTAGATAGAAAGTACTAGAAGAGAGGGAGTAGGTTACTACCGTTAAGTATATTTCTATAGATAGAAGGCTTCTTAAGCCCCTAGTTATCTTTAAGGGCGCTAGCGTACAAGTTTAGGGGTTCCTATCCGAAATCGTCCTAGATTGGCTATATATAAGCTCACCGAATAGCTGGACTTCTAATCTACTCTATATTAAGTAGCTAGAGAAAGTGTTTCTACTATAAACTACTTATAAGGAGGATGAATAGAGACTCCTTATATATAATAGCTACGGCTCTTATATAAGCGTTGACTTTATATATAAGTACTAGATTAATTATATCTAGCTTTAGTTCCTACTACCGTATACGTCGCACGTTACATAACCCCTAGATCTTACGTGCTTTGCCGTAGTAAATCTGGAATACCGTTCCATTATTTAATCCTTAGTAGCTATGGATGACACCATGAAGATCAAGAAGTCTCGCTTTATTAAAGCCTACTATAAGGCCTAGGCGAAGCTTATAAGTATTATTATCTAATAAGGCTTTAGGACTGCTAGAATCTAGCTATTTAACCCGTAAAAGGTCCTGGAAAGCAGCCACGTCAAAGGATATACGGTATCCTTACTTCGGGAGCTATCTATACTACTACTAACCCCCCTAAAGCGTAAATACTACCCTATAGCTACTCCCCTAATACTAAAAGTATTATTAGACTTCGTTATATACTCGGGCCTGGGGAAGATAGTACGCCCTATATACGTTAAGTTTATTTACAAGGTATAGAAAACGTTTGAAAGATAGCTCTTGGAATATATATAAAAAGACAAGAAGATAGCCTAGTTAGAGGCTAGATTAGCGCACTATAGTATTAATATAAAGAGGAAGAAGGTTCCTATTACTCCTAGTAGTCTCTTTATCAATATTAAGTAGAACTAAGGAGCGACGGGGGCCGAGGAGGAGGTTACTTAGAAGAAGATAAAAAGGGCTAGGACTTACGTAAAAGACCTTCTAAATCTTAAGGCTAAAAGGGTTTCGAAGGAAGTAGTAGCTAGAGGGCAAGCGGTAATAGAGGATTTATAGATTTTGGTAGATAAAATTGATAGTATAATAATCAATTGAATTATAGTATTGCGTTTGGCTACCCCCTACTAGAACCGTATCGCTTCAATGGGGGTATCGTCGCTTATACCAAAGTAGGTATATGTATTTAGATGCGGTAAGATACATAGATAAGTAGGGCGTATATAGACGTATATATTCAGATATAAGAAGTCTAAGGGGACTAATTAAAAAGGCCCGACTATTGGATAGAGTAAATATAGTTACGTGGCGGAATACTAGTAATGCTATATCGCCTATACAAAGAAAGTAATAACTATATCCTATTATAGCCAGGCCTACGTCGCAAATACCGGAGTACGGTCGTTAGACTAGAGCTACGATAATACAGCTCCTTAATACGAATATTAATATCTATAATACCATATTTATATCTCTCTCTCGGTATATAGAGGAGGCGAATCTCCTTAGGAAGGGCAGTCTTAGCTCTAGGTCAAAACAATTATAATTAGAGGCGATAGTAAGGATACTACGATAAGAGTTTCCAAAAGAGTTAGGTAGCGGAGTGGACGAGTATCGGACGAAGATTATAGGCTAGCTAGTAAAGAGTTATAAACGAAGCTACGTAAGGATAAATAATAGGTCTATCTCCTCTCCGGAGAGTAATAGAATATTAGTAGTACTATCTAGATCAACGATAATAAGTATCGAAAGGATAGAGGCTGAGAATCCCGCGAATACAACGTCTATTATATTCCTCCCTCGCGAAATCCGCCAGCTAAGGTCAAGTATAGAAAGAGTTCGAGGAGATATAGTTTATATAGAGGATATTAGTTTCGATATGATGCACGTACAAATCCGTAAGAAAATAGGGTTTGATAGGGAAAGGGAGAGGATTATATATAAATTCAAGAGTAAAACGGTATTAATTACGGATAACGGCGAATTATAGGCTGCTTTAGTAGAGATATTATAATAGAAGATAAAGCGGTTCTATTTCTTAATACTCCCCTTACATAGTATAGTAGTAGTTAAAGGTATAGTATACGCTCTACGGAAAACCTATATTTAGTAGGCTGATATAATTTCAAGAGATAAAGAAACGTCGCCGCTCCTCCGAATTTACCCGTTCCTCTAGTCTACGTAGAGAATCACCGTCCGTGGAATACAAAGCGCCTAATCGTACGCGACATGTATATACAGGAGAGAAAAGGAGAGGCGAAGAGGAGTCGAGACGAAAGGTAGAGTATTATAGTACGGTAGTATAGTTACCTAATAACGGTCGTGAAGTTATACTAATTGGCGTAGCGGTATATTATCGGAGTAGGCTTGCGAACCCGATTATATATAAACTAACGAAGATAAGAACGGTAGGCAAGATTAATTCCCGATTAGGCGAATATATATATAGGGATATTCGGATTATAGTCTAATATAGCCTAGTATACGATAGTTAATATGCCCGTAGCTCGATTATAGATAGTAAGTAGTTACTCGGTCGTTTTTTATACTAAGTTATATAAACCAAGGTTACAGAAAGGCTAAAGGGGCTAGGAAAGGCTATATAATACCGGAGCCAACTATATCCGACAATATGGTCGGTATATTTACCTAGTAGACGATAAGCTCGCCCGCCTCCTACTCTTAATTCCTCGCGCAAATATACCGGTCCCCTATATATACCGACTCGCGGCTATTTACTACTCCTTATAACCTTATCGCCTGCAAGTGTGTATTGTAGGTTACAAGTTATTAGGTAGGTATACGCTTAAGTTGTACCGGCTTTATGCGCTAGATAGTACTATCGGCCCCTATAAAGACTGAAGGTTATATAAGTATTAGAAGTTCTAGTAATAGGGCGGAGGGGCTTATATTAATACCGTAAGGTAGGTACGTCTACGGTTATAAATACCAATATAGGCGTACGTAGAGAAGGAGGCTTAAATAGACGGATAGGATAGAAGACGGTAAGTAGCGATAAAAACTAGTAAGAGTAGCTAATCAAACGTTTAGGATAGTACGAGACCGAATACTACCGGAACAACGAATACTAGGATAAGCTCTACCTTTATAAGGACGCTAACTTCTTTATTAAAACGGGAACGACTAGGCGAAGGAGTAGGTAGGAATATAACGACGAATAAGCCGGCGGGAGGATTGAAATACTCTAGAGACAAGAGCTTCTAATTCTCGAAGAAAAGACCAAGACCCGTTAGTTAATTAAGACCCGTTAGTTAATTAAGACCCGTTAGTCAATTAAGACCCGTTGGTTAATTAAGTCCTATTAGTCTATTAAGACCCGTTAGTCAACCATACTTAATATAAGGTAAGTAAGCGCTAACGAGTCGAAAGATACGGCGACTTAGTAATATAATTGACTAACCGGAAGATAATTTAGAGGACGATATAAATTAGTAAGTATTATATAATTTATCTTTCGATACTTAATTCGCATCGAGGGGAGTTTCCAAAATAAAGCGAGCGAGGGTAGGTATAGAGATACTAGGCGAGTTAGTACTTTTACCCCTAATACTAAGTATCCTAATTATAAGTATATATATAGGCCAAGATATTACTATTAACTCTCAGCGTAAGAATCAAGATATAAACCTATAGAGAATAAGCGACAACTTTACCGACTACGCGAGGAAAGCTTGGTCGATAGCGTAGAATAATAGATATAATAGATCTATCCCGGTAGCGGAACGAGCCCCTAATATAGTACCGTCTATTATTTCCGACGACGGTCTATAATACGTAAGTAATAGTATTGTCTCGGACGAGATAGGTAGGTTAACTAGTCTAGTTATACTTGGATCTCTTATCGTGGAAGTCGGGTTTCAAAAAGATAGTATACGTTATAGTAAGGTTATACTACGGCTGTAACGCTATAGGTATATTAAGCGAGGCCTAGTATAAAATACTAATAAGTAACTAGGATTTCCTTTACGCTTACCTAAAAGGTAGGAACGAACGCGGTTACTAATAGGTCTACGAAGGTATTACCAAACTGATTTTCGATACTTTCTTTTTTAGGAGAGGGAGTAGCAAAATCGGGAAGATTGTAGCAACGAAGGTTACGTTCGAGTCAACTATACCCGGCGAGATAATATATATAGTAGCGGCTATAATTATACAAGCGCTTAAGGTCGCGACGATAGCGAGTACTAGAGGGTCGACTTAATAGGATAGAAGTACCGTCTATAGTAATATACCGCGCAAATCCTTTACCGGTGAAGCCGAGCTAAGATAGTTTTCTAGATAACTACCGAAGCCTATAGTACGGCTATTACAATAACGCTAATATTATATAGCGTGATATTTAGCGGGTCTACTAGACAAAGATACGTAGGTAGGAAGAAGCCTTAGAGGGTACTAGGCTTATTTATATAAGTAAACCGCAAATTCGAGACCGTAATATATCGTTGCAGATACTAAGGGCAATAGGGATATTAGAAGAAGATATTATATTAGCGATAGAGGATAAGGACTCGTAATATAAAGGGGAAGAAGATAAGGAGCTAGATAATATTATAGTTATAGATAATAATTCGATTGGAGGCGGGTAGATAAGGGAAGAAGAAGAAGATAATAATATTAGGATAGTAGTATAAGAAGAGAATACGCTCTAGGCGAGGGAGAGTTTAAGGGGGGGAGATAAGGGTAAGCGGATTGATATTAGTAGTAAAAGATCGTTATTGCTGCTATTATCGAATATCGATAGGGTAGATAGGGTAGACGACGGTATTTAACTATATATAGATGCGAACGACAGCATTTATCTATATATAGATACTAATAATAGTATTCAAGATGCTAACGACGGTATTTATCTATATATAGATACTAACGACTACATTCGCCAATATACGGATACGGACGACGGTAAGGATAGTAGAGGCGCGTCTATAGTAAGTTTCGGATATAATAACTAGGATAATTTACTAACCGTTTAAAAAGAATACCGGTCCTGTTCTCGAAAGGAGCGGAGGGCCGCTAGAATTTTCTTACGAGGAAGACGTTATATAGAATAGAAGAGGGAAAAAGGTAAGTAAATACGGAAGATAGTTAGAGGACTAGTACTAATATTACCTAAGGTCGAAATATTCGTAATAGACGTTTTCAACGAGACGAGGGTAGTTAAGGTAAAGGTAGAGATATCCTTTCGACAGACCTAGTAGGAACTATTTAGTACTTTCTAGGGCTCGGCGACAGCCCTAGTTAATATAACGGAGCGGGGGTTATTCGTAAATATAGACGGCCTAATAACTAAACCAACTCCCGCGACGTATATAATAGGGGAGAGGAGGATGAAGGAGTTCTAGAAAAGGGTAACGAAGGAATATAAACTAGGGAATAGGAAGAATATTCCTTCTTAGAGTATAAATATTAACGGTTCGGGAAATTAGGAGAGGATATTTAGGAATTAGATTACTATTAGCTGTAGGTACCTAGGGTCGACTAAAGATCTCGAGGCGGCGAGGCGAGCGGAGGAAGAAGAGGAGTAGTAGTAGTTTAGTCGCGGTATAAATAGCGATATTACTACTTGATTTAATACCGTTGGATCACGCTGGGCTGTATTAGAATAAAGTAAATATATAAAATAGTCGAGTCGGGATACTCTACTTATACGGGAAAGCTAATCCGATTTATTAGTTTATAATAAATCTGCGTATCTAATTATATTAGTATAGGCAACGAAAGTATATACAACGTTTGGCGCTTATAGTCGGTAACAATAACTAGGTACTTAAGTTCTAAGAGTTTGGTATAAATTAAGTAGATTATCGGCTGCAAGTAGCGGGTACAATATACGCGGAATTCTTGACGACGTAGATTACAAACAATCAGATATAGCGCGTAGAGAAGAAGGTTGTTATAGTTCCGTACCTTCGAAGAGACGGCACGAAACGTAAGTAAATAATAAGGTCGGAGGGTCGAAAGGAACGTATAGGGGATATAGTCGAAGAGGACTAGGGGATTTATATAAAAATAGATAATGGTCCGGTTTGTATAGACTAAATAGTTTCTAACGGAACGCGAGGACTTGACGGTTTATATAAAAATAGTAGCTAGGAGTAACTATATAGGCGATGCGTACTAACTAGATCGTCGGACGACTAATTAACCAGATGGTCTATAGTATAGCGTGTAGGAAGAAACTATATTCTAGTAGACCAGATAGGAGTACTATAGAACTAGTAGTTCTAGTAGTTTTACTAGGATTAGATGGCCCAAGCACGATGCACTTTTCCCAACGTAAATAGAGAAATAGGAATATTAGCTATTATTATAGCGTATATCAATTTGCCTAGGAAGTAGTTAATTCGTATAGATAGTATAAGTAGGGAGAACACGTAGCGTATACGATTAACTATATTAGTCTACCTCTACTACTAGGTATACTAGTATTATATAAGTAGAAGATTATATATAATACGGCGGATCTTACCTAGCGATTCTAGTACGAGGAGGATACGTCCTCTACTATAGCTATACTCTCTCTCTTTATATAGGAGGATATTTAGGAAGAGGTAAAGGATAGTCCTTACCTATTTATTATATATACGCTACCGGATAAAGATAATAGTAAGGAGCCTACGATAAGCTAAATAGTAGTTCTTCTACCTAAGATCTTAGATCTAGCGGCGGCCTTTAGCAAAGAGGGTGCGACAAGCTTACCTAATAAAGGCGCGGAGTATCCGATTAAGACTACGGCTCCTCCACCTTATAGCCTAATTTATCCTTTATTAGCTAAAGAACTAGAGATCCTACGTTAATATATTATCGAAGCGAAGGCGAATAGTTAGATCCGGGATAGTACTAGTATTACTAGTTCCCCTATCCTATTCGTACCTAAGTAGGATAGTAGCCTACGCTTATACGTCGATTACCGTAGACTAAATACGGTAATACTTAAAAACCGTTATCTACTTCCTTTAATCTCGGAGATCCTAGATAGGCTCTAGGGTTATAAGTACTTTACTAAATTAGATCTTAAGAATATCTACTACCGCATCCGTATCCGTCAAGGCGACGAGTAGAAGACGGCGTTTTATACGCGATATAGTTACTTTGAGTACTTAGTAATACTATTTAGATTAGCTAACGTACCGGCTACCTTCTAGGTATATATCAATAAGGCTCTAGGTAAATTAGTTAATACTACCTATATTATTTATCTTAATAATATTATGATCTATTTATAGTCTCGCGAGGAATATACGAGGCACGTATAATAAGTAATCGAGAGACTAATATCTTTTAGCTTATACTATAACTTGAAGAAGTATAAGTTCTTTTATTAAGAAGTAGAGTTCCTAGGGTTTATTATAAGTACTAATAGAGTCTTAATAGATCCTTGTAAGGTAAAAGTAATTACTAAGTAGCTAGTACCTTCTACTTTTATAGAGCTTTAATTATTTTTAGGCTTCTATAACTTTTACCGTCGCTTTATAGAAGTATACTCTAAGTATACGCTACCCCTATTATTACTATTAAAGGGTAGCTAGAATAGAAAGAAGGCTAGGCTATTCCTATAGCTAGTAGATACTAATAAAGCTTTTCGTAAGCTTATCGCAGCCTTTACGACGGCTCCTATACTAATATATTTTGATCCTAGGAGAAGGATTAGGGTTAAGACTAATATATCTATCTTTACTATTATAGTAATCCTATCCTAGTTAAATAAGAACAACGGGTAGTAGTAACCCGTAGCGTACTAGTCTCGCAAGCTAGTTAACGCTAAACGTAATTACGAGACTTATAACCAAGAGCTCCTCGCTATTATAGCGGCGTTTAAATACTAGCAATACTACCTCGAGGGAAGTAAGAACCTAGTTAAGGTCCTAACTAATTATTAGAACCTTACGGGCTTTACTAAGGTAAAGTAGTTAAATAGTAGGTAAGCTAGGTAGGCTATACTACTATCTACTTATAACTTTATTATTATACATCATACTAGGAAGATAAACCCCGCTAATACGCCGTCGAGACGTATAGACTATAATAATAGTATAAGGGCTATAAACCAAATACTACCTATACTAGTTAAGAAGTTAGCTCTTGAGCTAACTAAAGACATTATAAATATACTCCTATCTAGTAAAGATAATACGACGTAGATACGCGCAACTAGTATAGAGCTATAGTATATAATACTATAGGAAGGACTTTTAGTAATAGAATAGGTAGATATATAGGAGTCAATAGCGATCCGTATAGATATTATCCTAGCCCTCTTAGTAGAATCTACTTATAAGGAACTTACTCCGACTATAAGGTATTTAGTAACGGAAAGCTAGCGCAGGGGCGTTAAGAGTGAGTCGCTTTACTATTGAATCGCTAACGGAAAGATAAATAAGAACTAGAAAATTAAGAATAACTTAATTATATTTAAGAATCGGCTATTTATTCCTCCTATACAAGCCGTACGGGATAAGCTATTAAAGCGTAACTATAACGACCTATATACTAGGTATTTTAGAATTGTACGTATAACTTAATTACTAAAGCGTAAATACTATTAGCAAAGTATAGATAGCGACGTCGCGGAGTACGTGAAAAGCTACGACGTATACTAGAAGATAAAAGTAAAAAGATATCTACTATATAGTAAGATAGAAGTACTACTAGTTCTAAAAGCTCTATAGAAAGAAATTGCCCTAGACTTTATAAGTAGAGTACCTCTAAGTATACGTAGTAGTATCGTATATAATACGATTCTTATAGTAGTAGATCGATTCTTAAAGATAGCTTTATACTTTCTAGTTAAGAGGACGATAACCGTAGTATAGATAATAGACCTACTACTCGACTACGTGTTTACAAGGTTTGGCTTTCTAAACAGAATGGTTTTAGATAGAGATCTAAGATTTATATTAGAATTCTAGTTAGAATACTATTACTACGCAAAGGTAAAACGTAGGCTAAGTATAGCCTTCTACCTATAGACTAACGGCTAAACTAAAAGACAATGTCTGGACAATCATTCTATATCTTTCTTACCACGTGGTAGCCACGTACCTAGTACGTGGCACCTACGTGGTCCCGAGGTATAGTTGCCTTGCATATAACCTTGCAAGGCTCTATATATACTAGAACTTCTAAGGTAGTTAGAAGTCAACCATCAGAACTAGAATACCAATCATGTTTTAACTTGTTTACTTTGTTACCTTTGTTTCATACCTGTTTCATGCCTTTGTTTAGTCAAGCCTCTACGTAGAGCATAGCTCTATCTAGTTTAGAGTTATTCCAACAGACAAAATCAAATAATATAGGAATATCTAAGAGCTTTCTATAAGTTAGAGTATTAAGTAGAGTAGGCAAAGCGCCTACCTATTATAGAGTTTGCGTATAATAATAGCTATCGAAACGATCTAGATACTTCTTCTTTTTATATTATTCTTAGATATAACCCTAAAATAAGGTTTAATACTAGGGATAGCAACTCTAAAGGGGAGGTAATAGAAGTAAAAGAAAGAATTTAGTAGGGCCGCCAACGGTGCGGGCTCGAACCGTACGGGTCGGTTTCGGGTCGGTCTGGTTCGGGTTTTAGGTTTGGGTTTAAAGGCTAGAACCCGAACCGAACCCGTACCGTTAATACGTAAACCTAAACTATAGTTTACGGTTCGGGGCCTACGATAAAACCGTTTATAACCCGTACAAAAACCGTTTATAACCCGTATATAATATATAGCTACGTATAATATAGTAGGATAATATTAAGGATTCGAGAAATTCTCTAGTAGTCCTCTAGTAGTTATAATTAATATAATTACTAAATTTAGAGGTATTTACTTAATTATATTATAAAACTAGTTCGTATATTAACTTTAAAACAAATTCAAGATAGAACTTTAGAACTTAAATACCTTCTCTATCCGAAAAGTCCTTATCCTCTTTATTCTCGATAATACCTTCTCTATCCGAAAAGTCCTAATCCTCTTTATTCTCGATAATAAAATCTTCTTTATTACTATTATATCTATTTTCCTTATTAACCTCTATATTATCCACGTTATCTCCTTTAATATTAACTAGATCGATAGCGATACTCCTTATTAATTCCCTAGCGCTTTTACCTAGTATCGCCGACTTATTAAACAGTTTACTATTTATATCTATTTACTACCTATCTAGTAGTACTATCGTTAAGTTTTCGTCGTTAAAATCGACGATCCTCCTAAATCTCTCTCATATATAATATTTATTCCTAAACATTAGGTCCTAGGTATCTTTTACTAGAGATTCGTTAGGTAAATCTCTCCTTATTTCTTACTCAGCATCTAGATGTGCCTTCTACTAGCTAGTAGGACTAGGTAGTTCCGTATTCTATATTATAAACACCTTAGAAATAGCAAGTCGATTCCGTATCTATGCTAACTCGGGTCGACTAAAAAATTATAGAGGCGAAATTAAGGATAGCTGGTCGGCCGTGCAATCTAGATCCTATATAACGTATTAGAGACTACTAGGAGACTACTAGGGTTACGTAGGTTAAAGGAGGAGTAATAGTAAGAAATAAAAGTAAGAACTAACCTCCACTTCCTAATCCTTAAGGTATTTGTAGATTTTATCTAGCCTATTACAGTTCGCTAGGCATACGTTTAACTTTTCGTTAAGATATCTGCTAATATTCTGCTAGCCTCTCCTTATATTATCGAAAAGCATTTAGTAGTAGTTGGTATAGCGAACTATCGACGCGACTATAAAGCGGCGTAGATTCTCCTTCTCCTTCTTATTATACTTAGAACTCTCGGCTAGGGACCTATAATCCGAAGATTTATATTCCTCTTCGAATTCATCTATCTTAGGATTAGATTATAAAAGAATTTCCTCGTCCAATTCACCTAGTATATCGAAGTCAAATATTTCGTTTGTTAGACGTACGAGTAGGGATAGATATATACCTTTACTTATTCTAAACGCAATTAGCTTGTACGACTACTAGGATATTACTAGGAACTTACCGCTTTTTGATAACTTCCTAAATAGTAATTTTAATTTAAGACTCTTATATATCTTTCGGGAGTAAATCAAAGCCATTTGATTATATGATTTTTTTGCGCGCTATACGTTCTACTTCTTTTTACGTACGCTTACTCTTTATCTTCGTTAAATTAAAGCCCGAAAGCTTTACGCGACGACTTAGCTCTTTAACTATATAAGGATTTTACGACTTTAGTTTATCTAGTTTTAGTAGCGCCATTATAAATACAGGGGTGCGTAGGGGATACTAGTAGTTTACTAGTAGTCTAAGATTAAATATAGGATTAAATTGCGCGGGTGAACAATATAAATATACGATTAATAGAAAAAGTAGGTGATCTATATAGGGTTTATCGGTCTAGGAAGTAAAGGGCGAAATCTATACCGATATCGGATAAATTTCCGCGCTAGTACTACTAACGCCCGAGCTTTCTCCGCTAGCCCTACTTACCCGCCCTACTTACCCTGCGCTATCCTTACTTTATTACCTATACTAGTTACAAAATTTCTTAAGAACTACCAATTAATTAATCAATTATCCTAAAAACTATCTCAACGATAGCGCGAGTAAGCTCTTAAACTACTAGTAAACTACTAGTATTGCTAACTATATAATATAGTCTACTAGGGCTACAGCGAAAAAAGAACTTGATAAAGTCTAGACCGCTGAAGAGCTACGTCCCCTAAATAAATATAAAACTTCGGCCGGCGATCTAGGAATTACAGATCGACCTAATATTTTACTAGTAACGCTACTAATAAATTCAGGTTCTATAGTACTAGAAGTACTAATAATAGTTTCTAAAAGAGTAGAACGTATTTTAACTAAAGATGAAATTTCGGCTGCGCGAGAATTAGTAGAAAATCTTAACTATATAGAAAATCTTTAATCGTAAATAGATAAAGATTTTCCAGCTCTTAGTATTTCGGCTACGCGAGAATTAGTAGAAAATCTTAGCTATATAGAAAATCTTCAATCGTAAATAGATGAAGATTTTCTAGCTCTTAGACTAGTAGAAAATTATCTACCTAAATCTGTAGTTAAGTATCTAGATCCGATTCTAAGTAATAACGAAGAAGAAGATCTATATATACCCCTAATAGATACGGAGATACCCGGCATATATCAAAAACTTACTAGTTAAGGAATAGCAAATTTCTACCGACCTTATAGCGAGGATCCAGCTATAGCTAAAAAGCTAGGATTAGGTAGTATCGTAACCGGACGTTAATAGCCGAAAAAGACTTGAAAGAGGAATTTAGCTAGGCTAAGTCGTAGTAGTAGCGTAATCCGTAGTGGTAGAATAAGAAGCGTATACCGTAATAGTATTTTTAGTAGATCGCTAGAATCCTCGTCGCCTAATATTAATAGCGCCTTAGGTAAGCTCTTAGACTACTAGTAGACTACTAGTATCGCTAACTATATAATATAGTAAACGAGAATGATTCGTCTCCGGCTAATATAGATCCGCCTCTAGCTAAATCGCCTCTGAAATCGGCTCTGCGCAAAACGACTACGGGTAAGGGTATGCCTAAATTAGATATAAATAGTAATCTAATTTCGTATTCTATACTAGCAACAGCGCGAAAAGTACTAGCAACTGCGCGAAAAGTACTAGTAAAATCAAAAGTACTAGGAAAGTCAGTTACTAATAAGGTTAAGGGTGCGAGGATTTCGAAGACTGTAAGAACGAACGCTAAAAACATAGTAACTAGCGCAACGAGGAAGCTATATCGCTATAAGCTAGGAGGTATATTTGACTTTACTTATATATTCTATTTACGCATTTCTAGTAGTTTCCTAGTAGTCTAATATATATATAGTCAAGGCTCTATAAGAGATCTATCGCTACTAGAAAACTACTAACCTCCTTCTCCCCCTAATACTACTCTATAGACT
>QWZN01000420.1:0-14458 GCA_003693225.1 Venturia aucupariae
CAAACTAGGATACCTATCCTTCGGAGAAGACGAAAATAGACTTTACTTACGAAGCTTATAACGATTAAAAGAAAACCTCGGTATACAAAGCGATCGCGAGTTCGTATTAACTATACCAAACGACGATACCTATGTACGGGACGATACTTTGAGTATCTATATACTCCGAAACTAACGATATTAAAAACGGAACGACTTGATAAGTAGCTATATACTCAAGAACTAAAAGAAATTGATAAAAATAAGCACATATATGCCCCTGAACTAATAATGACAGATAAACTAGAATACCGAGGTAGTAAATATATAGTATTTAGCTATGTATAGCATACTCTTATTACTATCCTATTGGAACTTCTAATTCTTCAATAACTGATTTTGAGATTACTATAACGATATTATATTACCTATTATAACGATACCTATAACAACCCTTACGAAGCAATAGACGAACCTGGCCTATATAGAATCTAGGATATACGTAAAAACAACCCCAATGTCGACGAAAGCGATAATAGTACCGCGCTAGAGGATACTCCTAATGTCGCCTCTAGTAAGGTAGACTTATCTAATAGAATCGATACTAGTAAGAAGCCCACTTCTAGCCGAGCAACTAATAAGAAGGATAGTAGTTCTAGTACTAAGTAGTATATTATATTAGAGCGTATATAGTTTAGCTACAAGGATGTCCTTACGATAATAAATAGTACTAAGACTAATATAGGAAGAGTCCGATATAATCCTAAGAACTTAATCCTTCCTTATAGATATATTTTTAGTAGGAAGAATACGTCTACTTTCCTTATCCGATTAGAAGAGCAGTACGAAGTATTCGAGATTAAAAAGGATATTTAGAAATATCGAGGTCTAATAATTAACTATTATACTAATATTTATGAAGACATTCGAGCTCTTAACGGATAGAAGGAGTACGACTAGGACTTACTTAAGACCTTATTTAGAGAGGAGTATATTGCTTAGGATAAATACTAGAAGAAGGAGACTCTCGCTTATCTCGTAGAGATTACTCGTAAAAGTAAGAAGGGTATCCTTAAACCTAAGGGCTTCCTTAAGGAGTTCAAAGTCTACTAGCCTACTATATACGAAAACGGCGATACTATAAAGGCTTCCTATACTAGAGCCTTTATATATAGTCTTCCTATAGATATTAAGTAGCAAGTCAACTTGAAGTACCTAATGAAGTCTACTTCTAGTCGTACTTACGAAAATATTGAAGATATTATTAAGGAAGCTAAGCGTATTATTAACGGCAAAGAGGATATAGAGATATTTACTAGTTCCGCTAACAATAAGGTCCTGGAGCGCATTACTAACAAATCTATTGCGAAGAGAAATGAAAATCTTATAGGTAGTAAGACCCCCCTTCCTACTAGTTCTAGACTTGACCAGGCGCTACTAGAAGCCTTTAAGAATATATATATTAGTAGTATTAGTAGAGAGACCGCTTATAATACTTTATATTACTTATATAATCCTATCTTTACAAAGACTCGTTTGAGCGGTATATAGTATACCTTAGCTACTAATTACGTCCAAAAGAACTTTAAATCTTCTCTATTAGCAGCAACTTACTATTCTTCTAATATAACTACGAGCAACCTATCTACCTTTAATCAATCTAGAACTCGTCAGTTGGCGCCTCCTAATACGCTAAGGGCCGGTAATATAAACCAACCTATACTAGTAAGAGCTCCGAATCCTATAATAATACCGTCAACTTTGAATCCTAGTACTAGAGTATTACCTATAGAACGTATTTGCCTAGGATATAGTAAGTCTAGTGAGATAGTATTTCAACTTAACGGTTACTTAGGGGACTTTCTTAAGGCCGGTATTATATACTATAAACGTGATAGTAAGACTCCTTAGGAGCGCGGTCTATATTAGGGTAGTATAAAGAATCCTAGAGATAAGATTAGAGGTCTTGTACTATATACTATTAAGCGATAGTCTAATTAGATTATAAGGATATATAAAGATCGCAAACTTAAGAGCGGAAATAGTATTTCTACTATCCAAGTTAGTAGTCTCTATAATAGTAGGGACGCGTATAAGAGCAAGTTTATTGATATAGATAACTAGAAAGTTGACGAGATAGGAGGATTAGTAATAAAGTATAACGAGTCTATGTATATTTCTGCCGCTAGTAGGCCTAGGAATATTAATAAGGCTCCTACCAAGGTTACTATAAACCTTCCTAGTAAGTCCTCTTCGAAAGTTGTGAAGCTAGCTACTACAAAACTAGTAATAAAATCAACTAGAGTTAAGTATACTATTCTAGGTCGATTTTAGGAAATGATCGATAATAGAACTAGTAGTCCTATTTAGACTAAGGCTAAAGATTAGTTAATAGTAGAAGTTAGTAATAACAAAACTATACGAGGGACCCAGCTAAGAAAGATTAGAAATAATAATCCGACTTTCAAGTAACTGATTACAGCGGTTCCGAAACGAGATATAGAACTTGAAGTTATTTCACGAGTTATATTAAACGGCGATTATACGTTTACTTTCTAGGAGCTTCTTATACTTATACCTTACCTAAATAACTTTATATTTAAACGACTTCCTAATAACGTAGTATAGATAATCGAGCCCACTATAAAAGCTGCAAAAGTATTAAAAGTAGAAAAGAAAGCGGTAAAGTTGTAGAAGTAGTTTGAAAAGAGAGCTTAGGGCTCTCCTCGCAATATTAATAGTATAACTATTTCCGACTCTATAGATGCGCGCATTCTAATAGAAGATACTAAGATAGGTATTAACCTAATTACCTCTCATGTAGTTATAGTTATAGACCGCGCCAATCGTAAGCATCGTGTATTTACTAGTTTACTAGTTATAAAAGTATCTGTTGGCGAAGTGTCTCGAGACGGAATAATCGATATAGGCGTAGAAGTGAACGTAATAAGTATAGTAACTACCAAAGCTTTCAGCCTTCCTATTAGCGGTTTTAATAATCCCAAATGGCAAGCCATTAGAAACAACCTAACTACTACCAACGGACATAATATTAGTCTTATCGGATAGATATATACTAGTATTCGTATTACGGATACTCCCTTCTCTTACGACGGCACGCTCTTTATAGTTTTATTAAGATATTTACGATCTATTATCCTTAGCCAGCCCTTCTCTTTGCGCTCCTCTCTATAGATTTATAACGTTCCGGATAGCGCTATTCGATACGTTGCGCGATCTATCAATAGTAACGAGTTAGTTCGATAGGATACTAGGTTTGCCGATTATAACTATAATATAGCAATTCGTTAGTCAAGAAATACTAGAGTTAAAGAAGTAACCGATAAAGATAATAAGGTCTAGGAGCCTCAAGATTATCAAACTAGTTCAAGTAATAAGTCCTCCGACGACGAGGAGTTCGATACGGAAAACTAGTTCGCGGAATAATCAAACCTAGAGATTCTTCCGCGTTTATTAGACTGGGTACAATTGCAATAAGGTAAGAGGATAAGGAGGAGCAGGTTCTGCCGGAAGTTGTTTTCGATATTTAGGACGCGCCGATTATCGCATCGTTAGTACGCGTACCCGACTAGCGCGAGTTTATTCCTTTATATTATACTAACGAGGAGATCTTCAAGATAGAAATAAAGAAAGTAGCGGAGCGCGAGGAGTATTTATAGAAGAATCGGGGTCTAGTAACTAACTTTAGGTTGCGATGGTTAGATTTTAACGGTAAACGACTCCTAGGGCTAGCCCTAGATATTAATCCTCTAACGAATAAGCGCCAAGAAATTATAAAATTTTCGACTTAACCGTAACCGCAACTCGCAACGCTTTATAAAAAGAAAGTAGATAAGGTCTTACCTATTAATATTCCTCTTAAGAATAGAGAGACTCTAGGAGGTCTTATTAACTAGCGCGAAGTTGCGATACTCGAACAGACAAGCGCAGAACTAGACTCTAATCTCGATATTTATTTAGAAAAATAATACGCGACTTTCCCTCGAGGGACACGATTAATAGAGGAGCGCTTTAAAGCTATACGTATCAACCTAGATTTAAGTCTAGAGGAGAGAGCTTTTATTAAGGAGATATTATATTAGCGGGAGCCTATAATAGCTTGGGACTTCTCTAAATACGGTAGGATTCGGCGCGAAGTCGCTCCTCCTTAAGTTATCCGGACTATAGATTATATACCTTAGTAAGCAAAGTTATTCAATATTCCGAAAGTATTAGAAGGAGTAGCTCGTCAGATTCTTAAGGAGCGTATCGATATAGGAAGAATCGAGCCGTACTACGGACCGTATAGGAATCCTTAGTTCCTCGTCGTAAAGAAAGGTAATAGTATCGATAAGCCAAGTTACTAATTAATTAACAGCGTAACAAATTACAATAGAGTAACAATCCGAGATACTAATATTCCTCCGTCTATAGACAAGTTTATAGATTCGTTTGCAGGATATCCCTATATTTTATTAGCTAACCTTTTCTTAGGATATAATTAACTCGAACTTACTGAAGAAAGTAGAGATATAATAGTATTCTAATACCCTTTCGGACTCTACCGCATGACAATATTGCCTTAGGGCGCTACGAATTCAGTCGCTTAGTTTTATAGAGTTATAAAGACAATTATTCGGTATTAGATTTATATAAGCGATATATACGTCGACGATATTCTTAACAAACTAGAAAAGGATTACGGAGACGAAATAAGTGAGCTGCCTAGAGTTCGAAGGAATATCCTTAAATATATTAGGAATCTTAATACTCTACTTGCAGATATTGAGCGCGTAAAGGTAATAGTTTTAGGTAAGAAGTTCGACATTTATATAGAAGGGCTTTATATTATTAGATACTAGTATAATAAGTATAGACGTCGCCTAGACGAGTCAAAGATTGTAGTAATTATAAACTAGGTAGAACCTAGGTTACTAAAATCGGCAAGAGTATTCATTGGTATCTGCGTGTACTATCGCATCTAGATTCGAGATTTTGCGATAATTGTATAGCTAATCTTTTTCCTATTCAAGAAGGACGCAGACTTTATTTAGAGTAATAGTTAGAGGAAAGTAATAACTCGACTATAGAATACTCTTATAGAGGCTCCCGCCTTGAAACCGATTCGGTATAATAAAGGATTAGGATAGTTAATTCTTTCTATCGATGTATCAACAAAGGGTTAGGGCGTAGAACTCTCTTAGGAGCATAAAGGAAAGCGCTATCTATATAGGTATACGAGTAGTATCTAGTTAGTTGCTAAAAGGGAGTATAATACTCTTAAGTTAGAGTATAGGGCGCTCTTAAATATACTTAAGAAGTTCAAGATTTACCTATAGGGTATATACTTTATTATCGAAACGGATGCTCGAACTCTAATTTATTAGATCAATAGAATATTATCCGATGTTGCCGGCGTACTTATAACGAGATAGCTTACTTAGATAGCAATATAGAACTTCGAGATTCGATATATTAAAGGAAAGAAAAATATAGTTACTAATAGACTATCTCGCCAATATAAGGATATTCTAATTAAAGATATTCCTCTTATTCCCGATTTCGATATTAACGATTTTATAGCCTTAGATCTTAGAGCAGTCACTTATTATAGTCCGCGAATCTATTCGCTTTCTAGTTCTAACGGATACTGTACGACAGACTAACTAGAATCTTATAACTCCTTAGACGATAATCCAAATAAAAGTTCTAGTATAATATAGGATAGTAAGAGCGAGTCTTCGTTAGAAAAGCGTCGAAAATAGTAAGGACTAGATAGCTTTTATACTGACGAGTATTATATGATTACGGATTACCTAATAACGCTAAAGAAACTACCGCTATACTCCTCTACTAAAGAGTACTATACTATTAGAAAGAAGGTATTCAACTTTCTTATTCTATATCGACAATTGTTCCGTCGAGGAGCACGAGGATCACTATATAGACGCGTTATCAATAATACGACGGAGCGAGAAGAAATTATTAAACTTCTTTATAATAAGTATAGCTACAAGGGACGAGAAGCAACTACTAAACTAGTTAGATAGCGATACTTCTAGGAAGGTTATTATAAGGACGTCGCCGTATAGGTCAAAGATTGTAAAACTTGTTAGAAGAACGATTAGAACAAAGTTGACGAGGGTCTTAATATAATAAAGATTCGTAGTAAGTTACTCGGTACTCGGTAGTTAATTAACTGTATAGGCATGCTAAAACGAGAAGGTTTTAAGTATATTATTTATACTCGTAAAGAGCTTAGCGGCTAGAGTAAAGCTAAGGCTCTTCGAGGTTCTCCAAATATAAAGTAGATTACTAACTTTATTTACGAGTATATTATTACTAGATAGGGAGTTCCTCTCGAGATTGGTATAGATAGTAGCCCTAAGAACAAACGCTTCGTTAATACTCTTCTTTACTTATTTAGTACTAGGAAGATTTAGATTTCTCTATATAACTCGCAGGCTTAAGGCGGAATTAAGCGAACTTATCGGCTAATTATTATAGTATTGCGCAAGATGACTAATAGTAGAAAGAAACCCTAGGTATCTCTATTATATAGTATCCTATAGGTAGAGCGGACAACTATAAAACGAATAATAGGAATAACGCCGGCTAGGATGATACTTAGTAAGGAATATATCCTACCAATCGAGTTGAAGATAACTACTTAGCGTATACTAAACTAGAAGTCTATAAATATAACGGAGGATCTTCTTACGATACGAGCAAAACAACTTAACCTTAGAGAAGGAGATTTGCGAGAAGCTACTACTAGGTAGTAACGTATACGTTAAGAGGTAATCGACTACTAGGAGGTATCTCGTACATCTCGTCGCCGTACTTTAAAGCTTGAAATTAGTAACTTAGTACTACTACACAATACGAAACTAGTCTAGAGTTTTAGTAATAAGTTAGAATTCAGATGGCTTAGACTATATAAGATTTCTAAGGTTTATATAGATAAGGATACTAGAAGACGAATTGGAAGCTATAAACTATCTAAACTAGACGATATAGTTATATTTAGGAGTATACGCGCGGACCGTATTCGAGTTTTTATTCTACGAGAGGAAGCTTTATCCGATTCTAGTAAGCCCGATAGCAACGATAATATTAACGCCGAAGTATTTGTTCGAATTTCAAACCTAGACGGCTTTAATCGAGAAGAGTATAATATCTTCTCCGACTACTTATTAGATAACTTAATAGCAGATAAAGCGGAACTAGATATAGGTCTAATAGTTTAGATTACTTATCTAGCCAACTTCAATCCTAATATATATAAGGACTTCGTCGATGTCCCTACCGATATTAACCTAGAGTTTAACGTAGACCGGTATTCTAACTTCGATTCTAATTAGTATACGATATTTACACATCCCGATATTGGAATGTGAGAAGGTAATTAATATATTAAATATATTAATTTTCTTTTATTAATATATTATTGTTGTTGATTTTGAATTTTATTATTATTCTAGTAAATTTTCTTTATTTTATTTTGTATGTTTAAATTTTTGAAAATTGTTAATTGTTTTGGAATTTGTATTATTATTATTAAGCGTTTAATTCTCCCGTCTTTAAGTTCGACGTAGTAGTAGAATGAGTCTAGAGTATTAGATAGGTCGAAGGAAGACGGAGGATAGAAGAGGAGGAGTCTATAGTTTGTCTAAAAGAAGAAAAACCTAGGTAGGGTATTAGTAGTTTCATTTATTAAATAAGATAATAATAGACAGATCCGATAAGTAGGCCGCCTAGGTACTAGGTACTTTTTGAATCGATAAACCTCTAAACATCGAAGTAACCTCGACGACTTAGAAACTACTATAACGGTAGTACGGCGCATCGAACTGGATAAGCAGGCCGCCCTAGTACTAGGTACTTTTTGAATTAAGGAGTCTCTATATATTAAGTATCGTATTAGTAGGCCGTATCAGAGGCCGTATATCAAGTATCGCATTAGTAGACCGCCCTAGTACTAGGTACTTTTTGAATCGAGGAGTCTCTAAACATTGAAGCAACCTCGACGACTTAGAGGCTACTATTACGACTCTAGGGGCCGGACCCGGGTGTTATTATTACCTTTACCACCTAGAGATTTACGTATCGCTCGTGTACTTATAATTACGCTATAGCTGCCGCGTATCTAGAGTTTTACTTTCTTAGTAGGACTACTACGCTATAGCCGCCGCGTATCTAGAGTTTCACTTTCTTAGTAGGACTGCTATACTATATTTACTTCCTCAGCTTCTACTATAACCGCGGAACCGCATAACTACGGTGAGGTTCCTAGTTCCTCCTCCTTAGAGGTCGACCTATATAGATAACTACGTATCCCCTAGAAATAGTCTGACAAAAAGACGAGTACTCTCTATACCTCTAGAGTTTCTAGTTCCTCCTCCTTAGAGGTCGACCTATATAGACAACCACGTATCCCCTGGAAATAGTCTAATAAAAAGACGAGTATTCTCTATACCTCTAGAGTTTCTAGTTCCTCCCCCTTAGAGGTCGACCCACATAGACAACTATATATACCTTAGAAATAGTCCGATAGCTGTCCTGCCCTAAGCCGTTATTAGATAGCGTAGCAAGCTATTATTAGATAGCGTATACGGGCCGAGTTGGAAGTATCTTCTTTATACTCAAATTATACTAGATATTACAACGAAAAGTTCCGTATAGTAGATTCCCGGCGGCGAAATTTCGATAAAACGGACTTAGATAACTCTAGGGGCCAGCCCCGGATATTAAAACGACTAGAACTATCTACTAAAATATTATTAAAGACAGTACTAACGCTGATAAGATAAGGAAGAAGATTACGAGATAAGTTTTCGATATATTATATTTTATTCTTTTCGATTGTTATTTTTCAGTTTATTTTTATATTTATATACTTGATCGTAGTATTTATATTTCCTACTATATTTATATTAACTATTTATATTAACTATTATCTACAATATTATAGGGAGCTGTGTTGATACTATTAATAGACTAGGACTAGAAATATAGCGAGAATATCTATTTAAGTAGGAGGATTCTTTCTTTCCTTCTTCTCTTTTACTCTTTATATCTTTTATTTTCTACAACTTCAACCACGAATACGAACGAAACCAAAACTATACGAATA
Source organism: Venturia aucupariae (assembly GCA_003693225.1). Lineage (NCBI taxonomy): Eukaryota > Fungi > Ascomycota > Dothideomycetes > Venturiales > Venturiaceae > Venturia > Venturia aucupariae. The sequence continues at coordinate 9,116 of QWZN01000420.1, forward strand.
CGAGCCACCTAAGGTACTTATTATAGTACCTAAAACCCGAAGCCAGAAGGACGATAGCGGCGGATACGATAAGTCTATAACGAGCGACTCCGAATCAATACTAGTTAATAATAACACCGCTCTTATAATTACGGGTAGAGTAGCTACTATAGACAAGAAGAATAATACTATAAGCTTTCTAGAATTAGAATAGTTTAAGTCGATTAAGTAGAGCGCCGAGAAATAGAGTCAAGCACTAGATATTATAGAACTGGGAGAGCGTATTACTTATCTTGATAGTATTCGTTAGGAGATTAAGAATCGATCGAATTAAAATAAGATAGTCTCAATACTCTTTATTAACTATCTAAAATAGAGTAAGGACGGAGAGTATAAACTACTTATCCTAACCGCTAGGTCCGTTATAGAAGTACTCGAAACCGATTTGTCTATTATTAATAAATACGCGACCCAAGGCGTAAAAACCCGAAATCAGGTGAGGGCTACGTACAAGGATATTCGCGGCTTAACGCGAGCAGATGATATCGAGGGAGTAGGTAAATATTTTGTTAAATAGGACAGTAGGATTCTTAGTAGTCTCCTTAATAATAAGTAGTCTCCTCTCTTTATTAATAGGAGGGATAGTATAATACTATAGACCGCTAAGTTCTAACTTAGCTATAACTTACTTATTAGACTTCGATTATACCTTAAGCTAGTTATCGAGCTTCTAATTCAAACCGTACTTAAGATACTTAGCGTAGTAATCTACTATCGCCTATTAATAATCGCACGATCCCGAAACTTATNAGAAGAGCGAAGAGATTAAGCGAGTAGTTTACGATAAGTATTTTAAGGACGTTAACTAGGATAACTTTAGTAGAGTCTATTATCCTAGGTATTTATTACTAATTACTGCAATCCAACTTCAGCAGTATCTTGCGCGCCCGAAGGAGATCGGTTAGTATAATAACGATCCTTTCCGCGAATATTCTCAAGCAACCTCCGGTATAAGTTAATAAGTATTAGATATAGTATATTCATCCTCCTCGTCCAACGTAGGATTAACTTAGGGTGCGCAACTCAATGTCCTCGAAGAAGTAATGAAGGAACTCGACTAGTAGAATAAGGAAGAGTTTGGAGAAGATAATAATATATCTCGTATTACTCGATCTAAAGGTAAGAGTAGGCAGAAGTCTCCTGAGGAGTATAATAAAGATAATATAGTTATAGATAAAGAGGAGGACGTTAAAGATACTAGGCTTACTAAAGATACTTATACTTATAGTACTACGGCTAACAAGGTTCGTCTAAGTATCCTTCTAAAGAAACCTGCGGTTAGTTAGATACGTATTAGCAATATTAGATATATAGACCTCAGTAAGAAGGTCAAGATAGTAATAATCAAGCGCTCTATACTAGATGACTTTTAGAAGTTCGCAAAGACAGTTATTACCGTTAAAGATAAGATATACTAGAACTATTTACAATATATAATAGGCCAGGCGGTACTTTAGACACGAAATAGTAAGATATTACTTCTTACTAAGCGGCTAGTAGAGTGGGCAACCTATGCGAATATAGTTACGTTTATAACTTCACGCGATAAGTTTAAGTAGTTCCGTATAGGTAACCGCCCGTCTATTTATTCTAACTATATTAGTGTCTACGCTTATAAGCTAATTAATATTAATATTTTCGAGAAGAATACTATAAGTCCTAAAGAGTACGAAACCTTTCGCAATCGAATCTAGACAAAGAGCGACCTTGAAGACTAGGACCGCGATAGTAGTATCCTAAACGAGAGTACTTTCAAGTACTAGACGAAGGAGGAGGCTGCATTTGATAGGAAGATTAATAGTATTAAGTACTTTAAGAACGTTCCCGACGACTTATAACAGATAGGTTAGTTCTAGACTATTAAGGATATTGCTAAGATCGAGTTAGTATACTATATTTAGTATTTACGCAAGGTCAATAGGAAGAATAATCTAGAATAGAACCGAACTATATACTATAGCATTACCTAGTAGGCAATGCGCCAATCTATTAGATACTAGGCTCGATATATTACGCTTCGTCTAGATCGTCGATTCTGGCTAATCTCTTACCCTTACTACGCTAAGACGACTAGAAAAGGTAATAATATCGTATTCCGTTATATCGATATCAATGTCAAGGATGCTATCGAATTAAACAAAGGTACGAACTAGATTCAAGGCAGTCTAACTATGTTTGGGGAGACTACTAATAACTATACCTAGTACGTTCCGATAATGTATAAGATAGACAACTTAGTTGTATAGTAGGATATAAACAAGCTAGCCGGAGTCCCTCTCGGTAATAGTTATATTACGAAGATCCTTCCAAAGATATAGAATAGTAATTATGCAGAGCGATTTAGAGTAGACTTTTAGCGTTAGATTATAGCCGACTATACTATCTGCATTACCTATCCGTTAAACTTCTATAGATTAGTAGGAAAGGTAGATAGTATTCGTCTGACCATATTGCCCTAGTACTACGGTATTAAGGTAGATTATACGACACTTAAGATTCCTAAAGGCGGTACCTAGGAGGAGCTTACCAAGGCGTATCGCGATCTCTAGGTTAGACCTACGTCTCTATCTGGTCACTCCGTTAACTATAGCAAGTTACTATATCCTTTTCCTTCGCATATTACGCTGTATTTAGTCGAGCCAATCGTATAAGTACTAATTAGTCGTCTCTAATAGGATAACTACGATATTATCAAGTAAGTTGAGAGAGTCGTTAAGGATAATTACTATTTTAAGGATATTATCGACAGATAGGAGACCGAGATTACGAACTTAATTACTGACAAGTTTACCGCGTTTATTAAGCAGGAGATATATTACTTCGGTGAGACGAGTTTCTTTGTATATCGCTTCCGTAAAGGCGGACCAATCGCTAAACCGGATTAGTACTTCATGATAGAATAGAATAAACGCGATCTCGACGATATACTCGAGGATATTAATAGCGATAGTAATAATAAAGTGGAAGGTCAGGACAATAGTAAAGGTCTACCTACTACAGTAGCCGCTAGGAAGGTTGATACTTTTTCTTTTATTAGTAGTAATAACTAGTCTTATTATATCAAGGGACGACACAACTATAAAAGGGGGGTAAGAATATAGTAGGGATATACTGTTATAGGGCTAGTATATAAGGGACGGACTTAGTATTTATCTAATATTTAAGAACCAACCAACAATATATATACACACCACCTTTTTGTACTATAGTCTTTTAAGTAGTACATTTAAGACCTTTTATCTTATCTTTACCTACATGTTTGCTTCTATCTAATCTTGCCTCTACTCTATTATTCCATCTAATCATGAGATCCTATTAACGGCGGATGATAATATCTAGCTTTCACCTCACCGACGCTCTTCCTACTACACTATATAAAATGATTTATCTTCTTATATAAAGATAGAAAATGCTTCCTAGCGTACAAAGTCGTCTTTAAGGGAGTTGGAACCTTTATAGTAATCAACTACTAATAAATAGGCTTTAATAGCCTTTGTTTCTATGAAGTAGGATAGTTATAAGGCCTTGAATTTAGCGAAACTAGCTTTCCTTTCCTTAATTATGTAGTAGTCTAACTAATATTTATTACTACTATAAATAAAATATAGTCTATCGCGTTTATTTATTGTTCTTAGGCGGAAAGGGAGTTTACTATTACGATTTCTATAATATCCTCGTCCTATAAAGCGGTTTGCAGGTCTTCCGCGGCCTCGAAATCGTCTATTTGGTAGGCGAGAATACGTCCTATTAGTATACTACTAAGAAGGATTATTATCCTTAAACTTATTAGAATCTTAAAGTTCCTCTTGCAACTTAACTTGCGTATCTAGTTAGGTAGCGAACTACGTCTCTTCGTCCTCCTAGAAGCGAACATTATATATAATTAGTATAGTTACTGAAATAGCTAATCTTAACTATATATAAAGAGGCTTAAATCCTATAGTAGGATTGAAGATAGTATAGCGACATTCCTTAACGTTTACGTATATATTAATAAGGTGTTCGTATATATCTACTTCTATCCTTCTAAGTACTTTTCTTAGTTTAGCTAGGAGGCTAATAAGAAGTTTAAGATACTTAAGTTTAGACTTCCCTAGATTTCTTTCTACTTGTTAAAGAAGAGTAGCATTTCTCTATTCTATTAGGAGGGTCTAGCGCCTTTCAGGAGTTTCAAAATACGTTATAAGGGCCTTAAGGGTATTATAAATTATTATATACCTTTTTTCAAGGATATTCTTATAGTAGTAGTCTCTTGCCTTACTCTTAAGTATTAAGGGTATAGTAGAAACTATATCCTATTTATTACTAATACTAACCTTCCTACAGGTATCTATAAAGATCTTGAATTTAGAGTTAATAACCTTAAAGGTAGTTATACTATATTTTATATCTTCCTAGTATAACTTAGTAAGATTTGTTAACCTAGCAGCTATAGGGGGTAGATTTAGGCGTAGCAAGATTACTTACTCGTCCTAAATACTATTCTCTAACTATAGAGGGTACTAGGGGTAACGAGTTATAGGTGGAACAGATAGTAGTAGTTCCGAAAAACGAGTAAAACCTTATAGCTAAGATGATTCAGGCACTTCTGTTATTCTAGGCTATTATAGAGGTATAGAACGATCTTGAGTTCGCTTTCTTTTGAAGGTAATATTACTGTAGTTGAGGTTGCTATAGCTAGGTATAGGTAAAGTTGAGGTAATCGGCTTCTTAGAGGCATCTAGTAAGGTAAAGGAAGGATCTATTATCGATAGATAGAGAGGTCTTCGAGGTGTTTGTAGTTCTATAATTTAACTTATATTATACTCTCTTTCGATACTAAGAGCGACGTTGTTAAGTTATAGATACAGTAGTAATATAGGGTTATAGGAAGGTAGTAAGAGATACTTAATTAATACCTTAAGTACTCTTAAGCTATCCTTATCTACCCTTTCCTATAGGGTAATTATCTATACCCTAAAAGAGTCGTAGAAGTTTTCTTTAACTATTCTTTGGCTCTTCTCTCTACTAAATATATATACTTACTATACTATATATCCTTTAAGTTCTTCTCTAGGCGTAAATAAGGTAGGTCTTAGGTCTAAGTTTAGGTACTATCTCTTAATAAGAAAAGATTGACCATCAAGTATAACAAATTCGGGAGGAGGAGTTAGAGGAGGAGGCTAAGGAGGCTCTATAGGTATACTTACTATATTTGAAGTAGAGGATTATTATTTATCTAGTTAGTCCCCTAAATCTAGGTAGGTTACTAGTGACTAAGGGTCTTTATTCGATTCCGGCCGGTCGGATATAGTATATCGAGTT
>QWZN01000421.1:0-14329 GCA_003693225.1 Venturia aucupariae
AACCCATTTCGAAACTCCTAAAAGGCGCTAGACCCTCCTAATAGAATAGAGAAATGCTACTCTTCCTTAATAAGTAGAGAGAAATCCAGGGAAGTCTAAACTTGAGTATCTTAAACTTCTTATTAGCCTCCTAGCTAAACTAAGAAAAGCACTTAGAAAGATAGAAGAAGATATATACGACCACCTTCTTAATATATACGTAAACGTTAGGGAATGTCGCTATACTATCTTTAATCCTACCTTAGGATTTAAGCCTCTCTATATATAGCTAAGATTAGCTATTTTAGTAACCACACTAATTGTATACAATGTTCGCTTCTAGGAAGACGAAGAGACTTGGTTCGCTACTTAACCGGATACGCAAGTTAAGTTGCAAGAGAAATTTCAAGATTCTAATAAGTTTGAGGATAATAATCCTTCTTAGTAGTATACTAATAGGACATATTCTCGACCACTAAATAGACGATTTCGAGGCCGCGGAAGACCTATAAACCGCTTTATAGGACGAGGACGTTATAGAAACCGCAATAGTAAACTCCCTTTCCGCCCAAGATCAATAAATAAACGCGATAGACCATATTTTATTTGTGGTAGTAATAAATATTGGTTAGACTACTATATAATTAAGGAAAGGAAAGCTAGTTTCGCTAAATTCAAGGCCTTATAACTATCCCACTTTATAGAAACAAAGGCTATTGAAGCCTATTTGTTAGTAGTCAATTACTATAAAGGTTCTAACTCTCTTAAAGACGACTTTTTACGCTAGAAAGCATTTTCTATCTTTATACACAAAGATAAATTATTTTATATAGTAGTCTAACAACTCGCCAATAATACTACCGCGCATTTTCTCGACAAAACGTACTATATAAATAATAATATAGCCTCCAAATAAGTCGAAATCTACTAGTTTAATACCCGCTACTTAGACGACACCTTCTAAGGTATCCTGCCTAATATAGGAGTAGTAGGAATTTCGACTACCGGAGAACTATAGTTCCGAGCGCTACAAACTTATATACCGATTACTTTGGACTTAGTAATATCAGGCTAGTATAATATTATCTTTGGTAAAGGTATAGCCTCCTCCCTCGGTATTTCTAAGGTTCCTATACTAATAGGAATTATTGATTTCTATATTATCCCTACCAATATACCTTTCCTACTATATATATATAATATGGATAGGCTTGGCGTATATATAGATAATATTAGAAACCTCCTTGTCTAAGGATAGAATTCCTTTCCCCTAGTTCGTAAATATAGACACCCTTAGCTCGAATTACCGTTCTAATTAATACTGTAAACTCAAGTGTAGTACGGATCTATATATATTACTAATTCATATGCGTCAATTATAGTATATACTAGTTAAACCCCTCCTATATTACCACCTTTCCCAATTAGGACGAATCTAGATTCCGAGTATATAATTCCTATTTCTACGGTAACCCTACTTATACAGCTTCCTATAACTTAATTATTATTCCAATTCTACTAATTATTCTTCTTAGACCTGGACGAGACATAGTTGAGGTAACTATATAGAAGATTTAGCTACCTATCTACTTAAAGACTTATAACAGTTCTATCTAGAGCTAGATTAGGAGATATAGATACTAATATTATTTAATTAATATCTTCTTTGTATAAACACTACTAGATAAATACAAAGTCTCCCTAGAGATTCAAGTTTTCCCTAAAAGATGACCTTATTTTCAATAGCTAAATTATTATAGATATTATGTCCTTAGATAGGAAACCTATTTTATATATTATAGATTATCACGGAAACCTCGTAGTTGAACGTGAATATAAAGAATCTATTAATATTATTATTATTCTACTACTACTAAACTATTATACTTATAGTAAGGCCGTGCCTCCTCGTACTTACCGAGCTCCTTCGGCTATAATATCCGAGCTCCCTCGGCTAAGTATCCTATCTATATTGATCCGTAATATCTCCCCCCTCCGGGTAAGATCGTAACGTCCTTGTTACTTATAATAAAATTTTTTTTTTTGTTTTTCTTTTTTCTTCTTTCCTTTTCTTCGTACTCTCCGTAGCCCTTCGGCGTTTCCGTCATCCGTTATCCGTTATCCATTTATTCCTATCCGACCTCTCGCTATTTATAGCCTTAAATTCCGCTGCCGCTTTCTCCTCCGTATATACCCGGTAGTAGGTATTTGTATAGCTAGTATCCGCGTAGCTATATATGGCCGTCTCCGATTCGTAGGCGCTTGGGTACGGGTAGACCGGTCTAGAATAGCTCGTAGTTGCCCGTATTTACGCTAGATAATACTCGGTTGGTAATCTCTTCTTCTTATCCGACTGTATCTACGACGGCGACGAGGTCGGTAGTAAAAGTATTACGTAGTTTCGTTTATCTCTCTAGGCCTTTACCGATTAGTACGATAGCGTCCTATAGCTACGATCTACCGTCCGACAAGACGATCGGTCGTAGGACTACGCGCTAGAATTCTCCGGAGTCTATAATAAGTTAGGTACCGGTTTCTACTATATCTTTAACTAGGATCGTAAGTGCCTTAAGGTCCGCCTCTAAGGCTTTCTTATTCTTTTTACTACGTTCGAGTTATATCTACAAATCTTCCTCCTTTATATTACTACGCGCAAGCTACTCTACTCCGGACTACTCAAGGCTTAAGATAGTTACCTAAAGATCCTTAATAGACTTTCCTAGTAGTATATAGTCCTCTAGTACGACTTTACCTCCGTCGCTAACTATTATCAGCCTCTTAGGTTTAGCGAGGTTGATCGCGGGTAGCTTCATGGTAGAGTCTAGTACGGTGGTTATTAGGCGAGGCATAGCTAGTAATACGGGAGCCGAGAACTATTGGTTGGCTAGTAATACGGGCTGCGAAGATAGTGTTTAGTATCGGTATATAGTATTTGGAGATAGAGGAACTACAATTATAGAAGAAGGTAATAGCGCGGCTATCGGGAAGGTAGGAGCGCTAGACGGGCCGGCGGGGCTAGCGTATAAACCGATACAAGTAGTTAGTACTAAGGAGTCGTAGTCGCTTAGGACGCGCGGGCGGCCTATTCCTTTCGTACCTCTAGTAGTAGCTCGGCTCTTACCTTTTTTCTTAGCTTCTATAACCTTGGAGGACTCCGCTAGTACGGGTATAATATCTTCGTCGTCTACCTCGATAGCGCTCGATACGACGATGCTACTTGCTAGCCGGGTTGCGACTATTATAGACGTATTTGGGACTACTAGAAGGTCTCTAATTTTAGAGACTATAAAGTCCTTCTCGTACTTTAGGGTTAGCTAGTACTACTCCGTAGCTTTCTCGGGATACTTTAGGGTGACCTTACGTAAGATCGTAGTCTCGGAGTCCTATACGAAAGCTCGTAGTAGTAGGGTAGTTGCGCTAGTATTCGTCTAGTAGATATCGAACTAGGTTAACTCCTACTTACGTCTCGATCCGCCTGGTATAGTAACTAGGAATAGGGCGCTAGCGTAGCTATCCGTAGTTATCTAGATCTGTAGTTTCGTTGGTCGATATCGGACTCGATATAAGTTCCGTATCTATTCGGCTTCCGCGGTACCCTTATAGATACGATATTTATCGCCGAAGTTAGTAAATATATTCGGTGCTCGTAGTCCCGTACCGGTAAGGATCTCGGTTTGGATTACGTAGTACTAATCCTATAGGGCCTAGGCGTTTAGCATTTTCACCGCGGACTAACTAACGAGGACGTTCTTTTTCGTAATAGCTTGTCTATCGTAGCACGGGGGATACGTTATCTATAAAGGCTAATCGTCTACTTTGTCTAGCATCTCGTCGAGCTTACTAACGTCGAAGTTAGGGATATAGTCGTATATATCTTAGTACTCGATACGTAATATTATTCAACCCCGAGCTTCCCGTAAGGCGTCGTGCTCGTAGTACTATATTGGCAACTTGTATAGAGTACCGTAGGCGGTCGTAGGCGAGTTCTAGTAGGTATTTTCCGGGTATAGGCGCTCGCCTATAAAGGTATACGTTATATGCTAAAGGTAGTTACTTATGTCGGGGAACTTCATACCTTTAAGGAGGGCTGGCCTAGTCGCGAGGAGGTTGAATCCTTCGATTTCGAAGGTCGTTAGGTATACTACCGCGATCTCTCGGTTACTATATACTAGGCTTCTTACGTTAATAAATTATATAGCCGTGGTATCGGCTATATACACGTTCGCGTTTAGGCAATATTCGATTGGTCCCTCGTATATTAACTAGTTACCGTATTCGCTTAACTTACCGGCTGGGTTCAACTTCTTAGAGACGCGTGAGTAGCGTTTATCGTCTACTAACGGGATAAGATAGTCGTATACTCCCTATAGAAATTGTACGCCTAGGACGTTATTAAACGCGCTACTTGCGGTAAAGTTATATATAGTTATTATAGCTAAGGCGGTCAAGTTCGTTATAAGCGCGTTCTAGATACGTACGAGGACGAGGCCGCGTAGGATTAGCTGTCGTAGCTTAATACGTCTACCCTCGGACTAAGCGATATATAGCTCCGGGTCTTCCGACCACCTAGTTATAGAGGGATCGACGAGGAAGAATCGGTAGAGAGCGTTAACGAAGTAGACGTAGCCTAGGTAGCGTCTTACGTATTATAACTACTCTTCGAATAAGATCGTAGCCTCCGCGTATCCTATACGGGCTGTCTCCTACTTATTTCTAGGAGAGAGGCCCGACTTATTAATTACTATATAGATACGGATAAGTAGGGCGTCCTAGCGTAGTAGTACGAAGCTATATATCTTAAGCAGGTCTCCGGAGGGGTCGAAAGGTAGATTACTATCAATTAGCTAGTTGAAGTCTTCGAGATTCCACGCGAGGTATAGCTACGTAAGGCGAGCTTTCTAGGCGGCTACGATCTTAGTTAAGCCTAATAAGTAGAATGCGCCGGCTAGCTATTCAAGGTCGTAAAGGGCACCGTTTGTCGCGAAACGTACCTAGTACGTATTATCCTTAATAGATTCTTTGGTAGCGATCACTTCCCGTAGTGCTTCGAACTAGGTATAGGTTAGGTTCGACTCTACGCGCAAGTTGCTACGAATATATAGTAGCTCCTCGGAATAAGAGAGGCTACCGCGTTCGAATAGGGTTACTTCTTCGGAGCTAGCGAAGTCCGGGAGTTTTCCTAGGGGTAGTAGCGCTTCGACGAGTTCGTAGTTCTATAGTACGTATATACGAGGTCCGAACACTACTACGCGCGCTACGTCTAGATAGATCGGGTCGCGTTCTCTTATATTATCCTTGTTGCCCAAGTCCGCGATTTATACGGTAAGTTTTCGCGCGAAAAGTTCTATACTCCAAGTGAATACCGTAGCTCGTATATATCCGTTAGTAAGTAAGTAGTAGTTATACTTATACGGAGAATCGCCGAACTCGTATAATATACCTAAGTGTTCTTACTCTTATAGTAGTACTCCGAAACCCCGTAGGAGTAATTCTATAAGGAAGTCCGTGTCGTTCTCGCGCTCGTACTCGTCTACGGGCTCTAGTAGAGGGAGCCTCGCTTTTCGTTTATTCGCTACCGTGACTAATAGAGAGGGGCTTAAGGCGTTAGATCGCGGGAACTTCTTACTAGGCGGCGTAATAGTACTAAATAAAGGCCGTGGGGGAACGCTAGATCCACTTTAGAAGAGGCTAAATACGGCGTCGGGTCGGTTCTAGAAGCTAGGGGTTAAGTAACCGTCTTTGCCACGGTAGCTTTCGTCTATATAGTAGTGTTTTGTAGTGAGGGTTTAGAGGGTTTATTATAAAGATTATAGGAAAATTTGTAATAGCACGTAATACTCACGTAATACTTATATAATAATACGGATTAGGTAATAATTTTCCTAGATCGCGTCTATACGGATCTCGGCTAGCTAGATCGCGTCTAGCTAGATCGCGTCTAATCGTAATTGTAGGTAAATGCGGGGTAAGGAATAGGTAAGTAGGGATATACGCGATAGTAAAATATACGATAGTAAAATATTTCCTAATATATTAGACTCCGAACTCCTCTACAATACGATAAATTATAACGGGATAGTACGTAGGCGTACGAGGATATTACTAGCTTTTCTACGAGGGTTTCGTCGTATCTACTCTACGAGCTACTCGCGAGGTTACTCGGCTAATATAACTAGGTTCGCTTATAAGGCTTCTTATTCTCTACGGGCGTCTCCGCGTTAATAGCGTAGTTGCCGTTTGGATACCTTCTTCGCTTATACGGGATATTTCTCGTCGAACTCCGTTATAAGCTCTTTTACGTTATCTAAGTTATCTTTAGAGTACTATACGTTATTCGCGGGTCCCTAGCCGAGCTACTTAACGAGGTATTACTTATAGCCGGCGTCCGTGAACCTTCGATCGAGGAGCCTCTCGATAGTATAGACTAGGATACTATCGTTATCGACCTCCTCTAGCCCCGGCTTAGGGTAGGGTTCCCGATCGAATAGGTCGGGGCCCGACGGGGCTAGCTCGAGCTACGCGATAGAGACTACCGGATGGATACGTATATATTCGGGTAGTTCGAGCTCGTATACTAGGTCTAAGAGTCTTCGCTTTACTAACGCTCTAATACGTTGATTTAAATACTTGCGGTAGAAGTACCCCGGGACCTTATAGCCGTAGTATAGCCTTAGGTATATAGTATCGCCTCGTTTAAAGCGGAGAGGTTTATACTTCGTATCGTATCGTATCTTTATATAGATATTTGCGAAGGCTACCGCTTCTTCCGCTATATCCCTAAATTGCTACTGCAGCGATAAGTAGTTAGCTACGGATAGGGACGTAAGGGCCGGGAATATATCGTTAGGTTAGAACCCGAAGAGGATTTAGTACGGGGATAGTCCGGTAGTCGCGTTAGCGCTCGTATTTATNTCTTAGTCGGGGTTTGCGGTAATTTCGTAGCGGAGCGCGATTTCGACCGTCTAGTTAGTTCTCTCGCTTTACCCGTCCGTTTGCGGGTGATACGCGGTAGAGAATATAAGGTTGGTATATATTAACTTAAACATCAATTTCTATAGTAGATCTATAAATTTCGGATCTCGGTCGGATATAATCTACGAGGGTACTCCCTAGTTGGTAGCTTTTAACTCGCGGAGGAGTACGGCTACCCATTTATCCGTAGTCTACGTAGACGTACCCGGGATAAGGAGGATAGCCTTCGAAGCCTTATATATAATCGTAAGTAGCGTATCGTAGCTATTCAACGATATTAGGGGAAGGTTTGTGATGAAATCGAGCGTAATTATTTAGAAGGGAACTAGTAACGTTTAAATCGGGTAAAGTTTACTAAAGGGAGCGTACCTCTTCGTTTAGTTGACGTTATACTTAGGGTAGTACTCGATATATTTTTTTAATAATCGGCTTATTCGTCTAATATAGAAGGATAAAGATACTTAGTCGTATATCCTATAGTAACCTTAATAGTAGTAATAATTATAACTAAGCGAGTAGATATCTTACTCGTATAGGCTGGGGATATATAGGCGTTCGTAGCCGTTCCGCTTATCCGTGTAAAAGATTAGGCCTTTTCGCTCGAAGAATCTCAGCCCTAGTAGAGGTTAATTAGGTGGATCCTGCGAGTCTTCGCTGTCTAGACGTGGTAGTACGGCGGGGAAGGGCGCGCGATCGTCTTCGGAGGTACGGACGGGGGAAATAAGGCGGGGTACTATAGGAAGGGGATCAGTTAGTATACTTCTACTACGAAGCTACGCGTAGATTTTACGCTAGTAAGGGTCCTCGGCGTAGCCGAGCCGTACGCGTTCCTTAAAGCTATCTAATATCTCGACTAGGGTAGTATAGTAGATCTCTAGGGCTACTACGTCTTCGAGATTGTTGCTATAGTCGAGCTCGGGGGTCTTCCGTCGGAGACGGCTAAGGGTATCGGGGATAATATAGTTCTTCCTAGGTCGATATACGAACTCGAGGCCCTTAAACGTAGAGATAAAGGCGCTCGTAGTTACGAGTTTTATACTTAACCTATCGAGGTTTACCGTTTTGTTTAGATTCGTTTGCGTTACTATAGTAGTAATAGCTTTGTAGTCCGTAAAGAGATAAGTCTTTACGGACGAGTAGATAATATACGCGACTTTTCGTAGTAGCTAGTAAATACCGGCGACTTCGAGCTCTATCGGCTAGTAGCGATAAGCTATAGGGGTAAGAGACTTCGAGAGGAAAAGGATAGGTTAGATCTTATAGGTAGAGAATATACTCGCTTTATATATAGTCGCGCTTTATAGGGAGCTATCGTCGTTTTTAAACTAAACGGTCTCTTCTACTAGCGAGGGGTTAGGATCGCCCTCGACGTAGTAGAGTATCGCGCCGTGTTCCTCCTCACGTAATATATCGACGTCGGCGTAGAGTATTCTAGCCCCGTCATAGTAGTATAGCGTCCTATTCTTATAGATTTCGTCCTAGATAGCTTAGAAGGCTTGCTCCAGCTCCGTAGTCGCGCTAATAATAGTGCGACTCGCGTAGGCTTTGCGGCCTAGGCCTTTAGGGGGAGCCTCTTTAAGTAGGCGAGTCTTCTCCTCCTATAGGACCTCGTTTAGCTGTGCGTAGTAGGGTACGTTATAGCGTAGATATCCCGTTAAGCCTACAGTAGACTCCAATTCGGATAGCCTACGTAGGAACGCGAGATTGCGTATAGCCGCGATCTTCTCGACCTACGTGCTTAACCCGTAGGCATTTACGTAGGTGCCTAGTAGCCTCGCGGAAGGGTATCCGAGAAAGCTTTTAAGGGGGGCGAGGGAGAACCCGAAGTAGGAGAGTTTCGCGAATACCTTACGAAGGTAGACGTAATACTCGTCCAAAGTCACCGAAGCTACACGGATATCGTCGACGTAGCTATCCGCGAAGTCGAACTTATTTAAGATTTTATCGAGATTCCGTTGGACGTATTATACGGAGTTATAGTAGCCTATAATAAGAACGTAGAATATTTCCTACCCTCTATAGGTATTTACGACGAATTTGTAGCGATCTTCCTCCTTAATTAGCTATTAGTAGAAGAAACTAAGTCCGTTAAATACCGAGATAAATTTCTTCGTCTATAGTTGAGCTAGAAAGTCCTCCTAAAGAGGGAGCGGGTACGAGTCTTTAATACTAATCGCGTTTAGGCCTCGTAGGTCTACTACTACGCGCGGTTTACGCTTAACTAAACCGTCTTCCTACGGGATGTTATGCTATACTACGAAGACGGGGAAGGTAAACGGGGTTGGTTTTATAGTTCGTAATAGTTTCCTATCTTTAGTAAGGCCGTCGAAAACTCGATTAATCTCTTCCCGCGCTTCTTTATAAGGTTTGTAAATACGCGTATCGAGTTTAGGGTTTTCCTTAAATTTAGATATAATAGGGATACTTGCCTAATCTTCCTCGGGGACCTTAATAATTGAATTCTTCGTAGCCTAGAGTTCCGGAAACTTATTCACGACCGCGGCGATCCTACTTACCGTCTCGGGGGGTCCGAATACCGTCACGCCGTTAGCTAGTTACGTTTCGGGGCCGGACTCGTCCGGGGGGGTATTGCCGCGAGGTAGTAATCGTCTACGGACAGACTATAGCATCCCTCGTATTAGTATTCTAAAAGGATACTAAGTAAGGCTCCGCGGGGTACCGTAACGTCATATAGACCGTTATTCCGAGCTAGGACGTGAGAGAATTGTTCGTCTATAACCTAACTATATAGGCGACCTCCTACGTCGAGGAGTCTGCGAAGGCTATCGGAATCGTAAGGTCGGAATTTAAAGTTCCTCCCTATAGGCAGCTAAAGCCCCTTAACTAGTACGAGTATAGTAGAGGCGCGAGGGATTACTATAGCTTTGGCGGCTAGTACGCGGCATTCTCTAAATCGGGGTCGTCGAGGAGCTACGTTAATTTCTACGTACACGCTCCCGTACTGCGTGAAAATCGCTTCCTAGGAGGATATAAGGAGGTTAATACCGTATAGGAGTAGTACGTCTACTCCGAGTAGTAATCCTACGCCGAAGTCCTCTATAATACGGACCTCGAACTTTAGTTCTAGAAGGACTCGGTTACCCTCGGGGGTTATAGCGGGTACGAAGGTAGTAATTATAGCCTTATAGGTCGTACTAGCTCCGCTAGTCACGCCTGTAAGTAACTACGGAATATCTATAACTTCGGCCGTAATCCGTAGGTCGGCTTATTGAATTACGTCGCGAAAGTATAATCGGCTAACCGAAGATATTCGGCAACCTGAATCAAGGCACAGCTTAGAGGGTACGCCCGAAGGGGAGAACTTGACTAGGTATTCCGCGTAATTATAATAGCGGAAGCTATCGACTATAGAAGCGATACCTCGCGGGCGGCCTTGAATTATTAGGAGTACCTCGCGGGTATCCTCGTCGTATATATCGACGTAGTAAATACCTACGGATTCCGAAGGAGACCGTTATTTCGACCCCTAGGGGAAGCTATAGGTATCGCGTAGGTATACCTATAGTTTATTACTCGAGGTAAATCGCTCGGAGCAAACTTTATATACGCTTTACTTAGGTAGGTTCGGGTTCTAGGGACGAGTACTAGCCATCTCTAGTAATTCGGCGTT
Organism: Venturia aucupariae; assembly: GCA_003693225.1. Lineage (NCBI taxonomy): Eukaryota > Fungi > Ascomycota > Dothideomycetes > Venturiales > Venturiaceae > Venturia > Venturia aucupariae. Next base: position 10,583 of record QWZN01000421.1, read on the forward strand.
TCTATTCAATTATAAGGGAGGAGGCACGAGGTCTACGCTAAGGAAGTAATTGATAATTAGGGACGACTTTAACGCGCCGTCTATCTCTAGGTCGACGGAATAAGAGCGTGGGTAGCGTTCCCTATTATCGGAATATTTATCAAAAGCGACGTGATTTACCCCGCCGTAGTAGCGCTATCTATCGTCTTCCTTTCGATAGTAACCGCGATTGTCTCGATCTCTTCTTTTAGGACGTCTATCCTCGGCCCTATCTACCCTTCGAGCGTCGTCGTATCTTTATCTAGAGGAGTCTCGCGACTTAAACTTAGACTATTCCTAATCGCCTATCTTCGTACGATCGATATCTCTCGCCGCGTCTCTACCGCTTCCTTACAATCGGTCGTTTATACTAGGCCGTATAGGAGCTTCCCTCGGATAGCTCTTCTCGTTAGCGTTTCGACCCTATTTATTAGTTTTAGACGTAGAACTACGGCGGTCTCGATAGCTGAGCTCTCTTAAGGGGCCGTAGGAGTCTCGACTAAAGTCCTAGCGCGATTTCTTACCGCTAAAGCTATTACGTCGAAACCCTCGGAACGGCTCCCGAGCTTATTCTCGCCCTCGCGGAGGTAGATATATTTGGATAACTACGTTGTACGTACGAATATAATGTATATAGAGAGCATATATTGTATTACCGGGTCTATGGAAGCATGTAGCTATTATATAGTTAAAGACCTATATATAGCTACCAACCTCAAACTACTAGCTGGTATACTAGCTAGTAGTATTCAGTATATATAACCGTAGCAACTCTAGTTACTAAGGGAATCAATTAACTATTATACTTTATAGATAAGAAATACCTTAGTTCACTCCCCTTTTACAAGTCAATTGACTTATACCTCTAGGATCTATATAGTTAATCCAACACTAATTAGTAGTTGCACTTTTAACTATAGATTCGCAAGGTTTTACTGTAGAGAGACTCTATCCGCAATCCCCCTTTCCTCTTCTATCTCTGTTTAAATACCTTTCCCAATCCCTATCTATCTCCTTATACCCTAAGTACCGGAAAATCTATATTCCTATTTACTCCTAACTTTAAAGGCTGCGAGCAAGTTAGTTTGCTAGTCTAAAAACAATAAGTTACTATATCGGAGCACCCAGATTCAAATACCCCTTCTAAAACTAGATTAGAAGAGAGGGTTAAACAACCCAACCAACCTATCTAGAATTAGACCTTTCCCGCAACGGTAAACCTACTTACTACGGACGAAGATAATCAATTGGTTACTCTACCAAAGTAACTATTTGCTACTAGGCGACAATGGCTTAAGTTAAGAGTTACCCTATTAGGTAGGATAATAATAGAAGAACTTAACGGCTTTGTAGTATACGAGGCTTATATATATAGCTTCGTCGACGACTTGAACGATATTAGAGACTAGTTTTACGACGATTTTAGGCTATAGACGCCTAACCTCTAGTTAAAAATTAGTAATAATAGATTGAGAATCCTCTACTTAGCTGTCAAACCTATATTACTACTACTACGTATCCGTGGCCTACCAATCCAAGTCCAATTACACAAGGCAATTCAATAACTAGATCGAGAATACTCAGCAAGTTAAGTTGCCGATAGCGCGGAGATAGATTCCGAAGATCTAATAAGCCGAAAATCCGAGGAGGAAACCCTATTTATTCCCAAATCCTCTAGTAATATTACTCAAAGAACACGTAGTAAATAGCTAATCTTCGCTATACCTTTACGACCTATACATCAAGATCAACAAAATTAGTTATCTAAGCAAGAATCTTACCAAAAATGGAAGTAAATAATAATGGAACAAACACCCCAACTAGACACCTATCTAAGAAGGACGTATCCCTAGATATATACGGATAAACCACACTCTAATAGTAATAATCTAGACGACTAGCTCGACTTACCAATACGAGTAAGGGCCCTACTATCAATACGTCTCGCAAACTTGTCCAAACTTTACTAGGAAGATATAAAGTATAGTGGTATAGAATATAAAGTTATAGATACCAAGTTTATTATCTTCAAAGATACCCTATTTAAGGTCGACCTAGTCGAGGATCTAGAGATTACTATAGCTATTCCAATTATACTAAAAGGTAAGGCAAAAGAGTTCTACTATGAGGAGATTGTTAGCAAATAAATCGACAAATTTACAGACATTATTGGCTTACTTATACGCTATTTCGAAACCCCTTAACAATACTAAAAGCTCCTTAGCGAGTGGAGAAACGCTACTCTTATTCGACAGATAGAAGAGTCTCTAGAGAAAACTATAGGTGAAAACCTAAATATCCTTATTTCTTCTATTAGTAAACTTCGAAAAGTACTTACTAAAACCCCTTAAGAAGCCTACGACTAGTTACTCAATAGTTATAGAGGTGTAAAAGACGTCGAATATACCTTATTCAATTCTATAAAAGGTAGTTTTAAAGCACTTTGTTCTCAGCTTAGAGATTTAGTTAAAATAATTACTCTCTAGAGAAAGAAAACACGTTTCCAAGGTGTTTAGAACGCCCAGGAGATATGGATTCAAGGATAATAAAGTAACTAAGTCAAGTTGCTAACAAACGCGGATTAAACGGACGACTTCCCTAATAATTCTAAAGACACACTAGAAGAAACCTACTATATAGATAGGATCTACAATCGAAACCGAGGATCTAGATATCGAGGCTAACGGAGACCGGCAATACGAGCTAGTAACCGAGGACGATTTTACCGGAACTAAGGAAACCGGGGAAATCCAAGGTTTAGTACTAAGGTACGACGTAGACCATGTTTTATATACGCTAAACTAGACTATTAGTCCACAAACCATATACCAGAAGAAAGAAAGGCTAGTTTCGATAAATTTAAGGCTAACCAACCTATAGTATATATATTCGAAGAGACTATTAAAAGCTACTTAGTAACTATAGACTTCTAGGAAGGTACCAATATGAAAGATAATGAAATCTATATATAAGAATTATTATCATATTTTTTTATAGATAAAGAGCTAGAAATCTACTTCTCTATTGCTTAGTAACTATTAAACAATTCCGCGGCCTATTTTCTGACACAAATAAAGGCACCAAATTAGACTACCGTTGAAATTTTTCAATTTGATTACCGTTACTCAGACGAAATCTTTTAAGGTATTCTCCTAGATACTAGTATAGCAGGTGTTTCAATAGCCGGAGAATAATAATTCCGAGTACTACAACGTTACTTGCCCGTGATACTAGACACGTTATTAGCCGGAAAACATAATATTCTCTTTGGTAAGGGTAATATATTATCACTTAGTACTATTGAGGTAGTTACCCCTATCGGAAAAATCGAATTTCAGGTAGTCCCTACTAATATACCTTTCCTTATATATATACGGGATATGGACGAACTCGGTATATACGTGGATAACTTGAAAAACGTTATTATGCAAGGCAAGAATATATTCCCTCTTATACGTAAATATGGACACCTATAGCTGGAAATCCCGTTTTATACTAGCAACTTTCTACCGCAATCAATCTAGCAACGTTAACTGCCAACGTATATATTATAAATTGCGCCGTCAAAACGTCAGTTTATGACCTTAGGATGTGATATCTATAATAATTAGGATCTAACTATATAGAAGATTGCTAAAATAGCATATATTACTAAGCCTACCACGTTACTTATATTATTCGATTTCTACCAATCCTTCTTCTCTAACCTTACCGAACAACAATTAAGGT